>PNEQ01005252.1:22179-59238 GCA_003012365.1 Medauroidea extradentata
AAAAAAAAAAAAAAAAAAAAAAAAAAAAAAAAAAAAAAAAAAAAAAAAAAAAAAAAAAAACCAAGAAAAATACCAAGGAACCAGAAATGGCAAACAAACACATACAAATTATTCCGAAACAGGAATACAGTCGACATACAGGCCTTATGTAAAAAAAATTAAAGTATAAAAGACAAAGACTAACCATAGTGCATGAACGTGACAATAATGATGGAAAAATTCAAAGATGGCAGCACAAATGGACACAGCGGCAGAAATTGTTGTAGGCAAGACAAATCAACTGATATAACACAGATTACAGTGTAATCTACTTTACAAAACAACTTTTTATAAACATTACAGTATGTAAAATTAAGCACATCCTGTACTCACAATTGTTTAGTTTTTATCTCCAGAAACGTATCGAGGTTAATTTTTTTTTTCAAACTGAAATATGATAACACTCACAATAAAAGAAAAACTAATTAATTCTATTTTTAGTCATCAACATTTCAATAACAAAGAACCCGCAAAAGTTCAAAAGTATCAATAATACGATTTTTATTAAGATGCCTAAATAACCAACCATGTCAACCACATTAAAAAATACACAAGATACATACATATCAAAGCTTTGTCACGTCACACTCACGCTACAAAGTATCTGTAACGATGTGTCATCTATCAAGTTATTCATAACGAATTCTAAAAAAATTTACGAACCTACAAGAGATATATTTGACATTTTACACTAAGCTAGAGACGTTTTGAAAAGATTTTTATTAAAACCTTTTTTTTTTTTGCACTGAAACAAGTTAGCACACACATATATCACATATTTGTATTTCTGCAGCTCTGACTTGGAATTTTCATATTTGAGCACTTTTAAAACAATGAAAATTTACATTGTAGCAAAACTTCACAGATGCACTCGTCTATTCAACAGCAGTAGTGTGTCGAAATTCAAGTACGTTTACTAGCTGAATGGAAACAGCGAGTGACAGCTCAAACATATTTTTTTCAACGCATGGTAACTTGAGTAAGCTAAGTTTACTCTCTGTGAAGTGGCGAAGCAACGCTTGTTTTTAACAAGTCGTAAGTCTTTAGCTACAATGTGTTGCCAGTCATCTCTGTGTTTAATCTTTTGTAACTAAAAATCTTAAAAGTTTAAATAAAGAAAGTATTTCCGGTTAATAGAACGACATAAAATAAAATTACCAGCTAATGCGTATTCTGTATTTCTAACGAGAAATTTTCGTAAATTGTTATAAAACATTTAAGGGTGTACATGCACAGAACACACAAACATTTGTGTGTGTATATAAACACACAAACATATATGTGTGTGTGTGTATATATATTCGAAATTCATTCAAATCCCAACTTAATTAGTAGCCCATTTATTCACGTGTATATTAACTGAAATTATGTAATAATTAGAAAGGGAGTGAACATAACCCACTTTGTAGCAGTAATTATTTATTTGTACCTACCAGTATATGTATACATAGACTTCAGCTAAATTAATGAAATGCCATCCTGAACACACTACGATTCTTCACGCTGGTATTTATTCGTCCCTGCTTCAGGCAATTTCATGTGCTCTAATACTGAGTAAGGATAGGTTGTACTAATGTTTTAGCAAAACCAGCATGAAGAGTTTTGTTTCGTAGGCCTACAATTTTGCTCTTTTTTATCTAGTTGTCTAAAATCCTTTTTGGCGTAACACTGACAACATATTAATTTAAGGAAGTTTCTTACCAAAATTATAACACATTATTTTTTAATGTCAGTATTGGAACTAGGGGTTAGTTAGCTTGTCAGTGCCACAGTTCCGTTGTAGAGATACGTATCACTACTGTCGCGAACCACGAGTTCTTTATTTCAGCACAACGAATCAACGACGGCTCAGTTGCAGCGTCGCAGCGGCCAGAGTTGCGAGGCCGTAACCGAGACAGTATTTCTCTGCCTCACCTGATAGAGCCGCTGTTCGAAAGCACTGGCTCTACTGGCTAGTCATGTGTGCTTCAGCAGCGTTCGTGTTCCTGTCATTTTCCATAATTTTTTACAGCTGTCTTCAGTTCATATACGGCCGAATGCAAAGTCATATTGAGTAAAATCTAAGGCCTCTCTGAGTGAAATGGGAGGCATTTTCATTGTAGAGACGAAAAGTTAGTGGAATCTAAAGAATAACTGAGAAATTCTTAAGATATCGTTACTCCTTCCTTAAGATTCCCTCAAGCTGTAAATCAATCATGTCTGCCGTAAAAAGAGGTTAGAGCGCCATATTGGAGAGAATAAATTTTTTCTTTGAATTTATTGTTAGTATGTTAGAGGAGGTACATAACTATAATTTAAATGAAAGACCGCACTGGCATCTACGATATCATTTATATTCGTTGTAGATTTTTATACGAAAGTGATGTGTTTTTAATGGCACTTTGTTTTCAAACAAAATGGTTACGATACCATTTTATAAACAAAATCAACATCGTATTTTAATCATTTTTATTTTGCATTTCTTCAAATCCCAGTATTCTCCTGGAGTTATTTCGGGAAACCATGAAAAACTGAAATCAAGATTGCCGGAGCCGGAGATCGAACCCACATTCTCCCGAATATCAGTCCAACGTTTTATTGTTGCGTCACCTCGCTCGGTACTCGTATTAGGGAGGATTCGCATTTGATACCCGGCTTCGGCCATACTGATTTCGGTTTCCCGAAATCGATACAAGTGAATGCTGATACGGCTGTTATACCAAGACCATAGACGATTCCTCTCCCAGTTCTTGTAGTTGTGGCCTCGCTGTAGACGAGAAAAAACGCTCTCTTTCCTTATCTTACCAACCATGCTACCAGAGCAGAAATATTGCTCAAAGCTAGCAGTTAAGAGTGCATGGTATATAATTCAATGCTAAAAGCGTCCGGTCAGAATTATAGGTATCTCAAAGCCAATTTACAAAAATTAAAAAAAAAAAGACAATAACAGACAATAGTTTTTGCCAACTTTCTAAGCAAATAATTTTCACGAGTAACGTATATCTGAAGAACAATATCTGACGCCGAAATCTCGTACATTGAAGTACGGTGCAAGAGATCACGCTTAACAAATGCATCATTCTGGGTAAATGTTTGCTAATAAAGTTGCCAAATATCATTATCAAGGATTGTTGTTTTGTAGTTTTTCTATGCTGACATTCAAAAAGTGTAGATCTAAATTGAAGAATTCAGCACTTATTTCATCTGCCACACCCTCTTAAATGCAGCAGATAGAATAACATACGCCCTAACCGATCGTGGCGGGTGAAATTGTTTACCACCTCACTGTGTATTCTGTCAACAGTAGGCTAGCCGCTTGCGATCACCTTGATGAAGCCGAGGCATAACCAACGTCTACGAAATCTCTCGAAAATTCTGAAAGTGAAAGTTTGTTTAGAAATCTTACCCCCTACCTGTAGTTATAATGACATGTTCTACTTGACAGTGCGGCGGGAATGACCCTACGGGTCCACCTTGCTTGGTGGAAACGTGAATAATTCCTGCCTTAAAGCCGCTGACTTCCGGCAGCCATAGGGCCCCTTCGGGACTGGATCAGAGAGCGTCCGTCCCAGTTACCATGTTTCAAGTGGACAGTGAATTCATAGAAAAATATACGAACCTCCCATAGAACTCAAGACCGGTTTTGTACTATTCGTAGGTAGGGACCGGGAAATTTCGGATTTTGTTTTGGGTGCAAGCTAGAATATAAAAAATATTAACATCATGCTACTTTCGCGATTGGCTTTTGACCAAGTTGACGCCTCCTGAAGGACGATGAGCCAATTATAAACTAATACCTATACGCAGACCCAATCATAGTGCCACTGTGTCGGCAAGCTGCCAATGAGCAACAGCTGCCTAATCGAGAACGCACCTATTCTTGGAAGCTGGTCTATGGATCAGTGAATCAGCTTGTTGTGGCCTCAGATATTAACTTTTGAGTACGACACAACTTATTATTAGAGTCCCGGATATTTCGTGGGTTCAACGCCCAGCAGGCTGGACTGCACAGTCCTGTATATACTCTGTCCTCAGATACTAGTTCACTGGTTGTTGCTCCAGTGAGTGAGCATTTGAACATTTGACGATGTAGCGCGGGAGAACATGAGTGTTTTTATGCATGTCCGCCATTGGTTTGGAGTCCTCAATGTCGCGTTTAGTAAACAATAACCCAATCGAAACAGTTTCCAACATATACATGACTTAGGAATCCAACCTCTCCTCAGTTGAATCCGCGAAATTTCCGGGGCTCTACTTATTATACACTTTAGTCATTACTAGAAACCTGCAAATTTCACTCTTTTTTCTACAGCAGACTGGACTCCATATTACTGTGTATGCTCATCGGATTTTTGTTGTTCGCCGATAATTTATGTGGCACGTCGAAAGGACTTTTTTCAACCAATTATATAATGCCAAATGTAAACTACCCACTAGCCTGAAATGTGGGTACACAAACATACGAAGACCCAGAGCCAATAACATCACGGTTTGAATTCGGGTGAGTATAGGTTAGTGAATTTTAGCCTGTCGCCAAAAAAAAATTACCCGAATTTTGTAGGTTTGAACTATTAGCCATGGTTTTATGTTTACGTCAAAGGTGACATAAAAATTAAAACATTTTTGAAAGAAAATGGTTAACCTGAGCTTCAAAATTGTTCACTTTAAGGCTATTCTCTCGTGTTTCTACTTTTTTGCGATAATTATTTTTTTAAGCTTAAACGAGAGCAGATATCAAAAATCTGTTTGGCAGTTTTGTTTAAAATAGTTTTTTGCCGTGATAGCAAAATTTTTTTGGCAATAAATTACATGGCTTAGGCCTAAATGTCTGTTAACTATAATTTCAATAGTTGCACAATCAGCTGAAACCACAGTATTTATTGCCTTGAAAAAAATCAGCCAACATGCCAAACCACTTTCCAATATATGCTCTCCTTTAGGCGCAAATTTAATATCGCTATAATGGTCGATACAAGAAAGCATGATTTAACGAGAACCACCTGTAACATACCGTTGGATGACAAGAAGTAGTTGGTGACAGACGTCAGTTGTAGATACATTGTCACCCTCCATCCATTCATCCGGTTTAACAGACAAACCTTTATTCTCAAATTTACCCAGTAAATACTGTAGAAAAAATATCACAATGGCAACATTTTGAGGCAAATCTATCATACTCGCACACAGTTACATTCACAATTTCCATTCACAAACGACAAAATGTACTTAGTGATATTTGCAGCTATATCGTTGGGCCATATCTGTTGTAGTGTACAAATATTTTTGAAATATGAAACTTGAAAAAATTTCTAACCAATAAAAGGTATTGGGTATATTGCGTGTCAAACAAGTTGGTTGATATAAAAAAAAATATGACAAAAAATGTGTTGCAAAGCTGTAATAACATATCTCTCAGCGAACTGTAAACAAAAAAATTGACACCAAAATAAATATGTCACTGAAAGTAAAACCTCTATGCGCGCCACAAAACATTTTGTCAGTATGGACTTGACAGTTTATTTGTGGGGACAACAATAATTTTGGTTGCCCCCACAGTAATAGTTCATATTGTTAAAAATGTTGTTGCCACCTCGAAACATTTGTTTTTGTAATTCATATATCTCGTTTACGGTAACTCCTTTTGCAACTTCGTATTAATATATAAGCTATTTCAATTACAAAAATAAGCCAGCTACCCCATTTTATAAAAAGCGGAATTTAGTTCAAGCTCACTGCTCAAAAATTGTGAATGGTGTTAACTGTATGTATAATACACAAAAATTGAGAAACTGATATACGATGCATTGCTTCATAATAATTAAACATAGGTTTGCTTTTTCAGAATTTTCGTAACGTATTAAATTGTACACATTTTAAAGATTTAACGTGCTGCCTACCTCGATGCCCTGTTAAAAACAAGGTTAGAAATTTAAGTCACATTTCAAGATGTCGCTTGTGGACAAAACACTTTCCTTCGTTGAAGTGAGGAAATTATTGATGCAGGATATTGTGCGTGTGTGTATAAATACATAATATATATAATTTGTATGTTATATGTATAAACACAGTATGGAGTATGTGTGTTCGAGTGTTATTGAGAATGAAAGTACTTATTTGGTTACAGTTTGCTGGTCTGGTCAGCCTCAAATATCCTATCGCTAGAGACCCGGCAATTTCGCGGGTTCAACGACCAACCGGCTGGGCTCCATAGTCCTGTGTACATTCTGTCCTCAGCTACTTGCACGTTGGCTGCTGCGATACTAGCATTTTTAGTTCCTCTCTTGTGTCCACCCAGAGCGTTGGATCGGTCACCATGGAGTCATTACTTGGCCACCGAGGTCACCTGATCTTACCCCATTGGATTACTGTGTGGGGTTGGCTTAAGAGAAGTCTACGCGCACAGGGTGGACACAAGGGAGGAACTTCTCGCTCGTATTTACCATGCTTGTGCTCAAGTAAAGCAATGTAGTAATGAGCTCAGATCAGCAACGCAGCAGCTGTCTATCAGAGCAGCAAAATGCATTGAAGTTGGTGGTGGAGTGTTTGAACATGTTTTGTGAGGAAATGTACACAATCAAACAAAACATACGATAACAGCATCGTGATTTACCGTCACATGCACATTTCCCGTTCATTGTTGCTTTCATTCGGTTTCTCTGAAACGGTTAAGAAATGGACGTCTGTTTATTAGAAACATTTTCTTCAGAATCACCAGTACTATCACCCATCAAAGCATGTACCTTTCCTCCCGTCTCATCCCGTATATGTGGAGCCCGCTCTCTGAAACCCTTTTTGATTTACGACCACTAATTCCGAGCAAATCCCGCATATAGACAGTAACGTGTTTTGCATTTATTTTGGTTTTTGTGTGTTTATATTCTGGTACTTAGATATTTTGTGTTATTGTGAGTTGTCAGCGACTAGGCACGATTCGCTTGTTATGTCAGATGATAATAATAATAATAGCTAAAACTAGTTATCATAAAACTTTGATGAAAAAAGTCACTCAAATATCACAACAATAAGATTACCGCACCATATTTACTCAACAGTGTAATATACACGTTTATTCATGTTAAAATTTTAAATAACATGTTTTAAAAGCATTTCACTTCTTTTATTACTTCAGTATTTTAATTTAGCGTACCGCTAGTTATATTTCTTCCTCCCAGCTCGAACAGCGTGAAACTGATATGAATCTGTGGTCTTGCTTTTATGTGTGTCTTTATTTACTCGTCACGCGATCGCTGACAGGAAAGAATAGCAAATATAGTTGGTGACCCCTGACATTTCGTGCTGCTAGGTCGTTAAGAGTCAGCTAAATTGAAAACGCCCTGGAGAAATAACTGACAGCAGGGTTGTGCCCTAAGAAAATTAATGGGATAGAGCTACAACCAACTTCTATACTTATTCATACATTCGTGAAAATTACATAAATGTAGAAATTATACCGTACGGAAATTACCGGTATCAGCAGTTAAATTCGAGCGAACCAACAAGTAGATAGGAAGAAAATGAGAGTGATGGCAGGTAAGAACCAGCCGTAGAAATGTTACAGCCAAATTTTCTTCGAAAGTCATTAACAAATGCGGAAAATTTCATAACACCTGTGATTTCATGAAATTGTTGATATTTATTTTGAGAATAATTGTTGTTTTCTGAAATTAAAGGTTCAGCATTTAAAGGAGTATTCCAAACTAAACAGGTCTGAACCTTGAGTAACGTGACCTTCTTAACATTTCAACCGCATATTAATTTATATCGTATTGATTTGAATATCTAAGTGTTCTAACTCGTTCTGTACGTGAGACCATATTTCGCGAGTTCTTAGTTTTGTTATCTGAAAGAACTAAATGAGAGCACTAACTCATGGTAGATACATGTAACAAAACGAAAACAGTTTCACTAATACAGTGCCTTAAAATTGTAAATTTACTGAAAAATGTGGAGCAATGTATTACATCACAGAGTGTGAAGTTAAGGACGTTTAAGTGCTTATCATAGTCTTCACATTTTCAATATCATTATTTAAAAGATTTGTGTGTCAAATACATGTTTATTAACCTTCTAGACACTTTGAGAAGCTCTTTAAATCGGTTTATAGTTAGCTGCGCTCGGATTTTAAATCAAGTCGCTAAGGGCCGAGAAAGAAGCAGGATCACGCTGCAGTCATCTCTAATCGCAGCAAATAGACATCTCGCCATGGCAGCTCGTTATATCGTAGACGGAGATGTGCACTTTTACCGCGCGAACATACACTACAATTCGCATAGCTATAAACTTGGTATCGTACCTTGTAAGAATGCCATATTTGTTAAGAACTGAATGTTTTCCTGCAATAAAACTGTTTTACTATTAGTGTACTTACAATGTCGTTGATAATTCACAATATAAAATCTGTTTTATTCCAAAAAAAAATTAAATTAATGTTACAATTGTTATATATCACATTTCAGTGTAAATTGTGTGATTTCAGTTATATGTCTCTTTTCGTTAGGTGGTTTCTGCTGTAATCACACCAAATTTGAATTCTACATGCTCTTATGCAATTACTACGCGTGTTATAAAGTTTCTAAAATAGGGAAATGTAGTAACTAGTAGAGTCTGCACAACTAACAATACTTCGTACAAATATAAAATTATAAATTTCACTGTTTAACAGCCTTAACGAAGCCGTAATAATCTTACTTCGCGCTATATACTATCAAACACAACAAATTAAAGTATACCCGCCGTACGGTAAGTTGATACGTTCAGAAACGAACTGTTGAAAATAATTACTAGGAATACTTTCGTTGGAACCATACAACTATGTAAGCAAATGAAAAAGCAATACGGTGAGTTAAATGAATAAATTAATTTTTAATTGTTACGCGTCCGCGAGTATGAAAATTGTTCGTAATAATTATTTGAAAGTGAGTTAAACACGTCTGTTACACGATAGTTGGAGGATGGTTGGGTTGGTACTGATGTCGTAGAATAGTTCTTCTGTATATTATGAACAACGGCCATAATATTGAAAATCGATTAATGGAATATGTACATAATTTGTTCATTTTCAGGAAATGAAATAAAATGTATATTTACATTTAGCGTATATTACAATATTAATAGGTTAACGTAGTTAGTGGCGGCGGATGAACAATGCACGTCGGCTTGTTGTGCAGTCGTCAGTCTGGCAATGTTATTGTTGACGTTTGGCGGAAAGATACATAATTGGTGTGAAAACAGATCCAAGTTAGAAGCAGGGCTTCCAGGAAAGTGTCAATTTATCGTACGGCGGGTATGTAACAGCTTGTAAGTGACTACTAGCGTCTTTAATGCTGGTAGTATTATTCCATTAATAAGCCAGTAACACGTTAGCAAGAATATGTTTACTTTACCAATAGATAAAATGTCAGTATTAATTTCAGATTGTAAAGTTAATTCTGTTTTGACAACTGTAATAAATTCTAAGGTTTTGAATTAAGTGTACACACCGCGTTTTTTTTTAACTACTGTATAATGGAAACTGCCTTTGTATGTTTGATTTAACTACATTAATATCTTTCCGATAATAATATTAAAACAAAATTCAATACTGTTTTAAAGAGACGCAGTGCCTGTTTCATAGCCTCAACCATTCAGCTGTGGGCTTGGTTTTCGGTGATCAAGACATTAAACATTAAAATCACCTATCAAAAGATAGGCTTGTGAATCAATTTCTCTCACAGGAGAAACTTACCGAATTTTGGAACTGAGACCCGTTTTTTGCAATCTGTTCTCAGTAAAGTGAGTTCTTTTTGAAAACTATGTTAAAAAAATACACGCATAAATATTTTAAAAATCCTCTTTTTTTCAGACAATAGTTTAGCGCGACAAGATAGATGGATGGACTGGATTGGATGGATTTATATATATATAGTTCGTTACTTACATGGATTGTAAATATTAACAAGTGGCAAAAATTAACAAATTAGCTGGGAAGAAAACATTAATGTTGTTTTAACATCCTTGCTTTTCTGCAAATAGCATACTCATTACATGGCACAAGGCATTTTGAATTCTTTTTGCAGTGTACAGTCAATGCGACCTGCAGGGATATGCAGGGACTGATAACATTGTGTATGTAGGTATTCATTAAAGTTTAATTTGTTAGTTAAATAAACAAAATTAAAACAAACGAATGTGTAACAGTATAAAATCGTCACTGTCGAGAACTAATCGACAAATACTTACCCATTATTTGTAAAATATAAGTACTTCGCAATTGTGTTTTATTCTTAGCGCATTCTTAAAAGTGTTCAAGTCAGATAAAATCAAAATTTTAAGTTTGTATGAAATAGCAAAGTTTTGTAAACGATACTTTTTAACAAATTTTCCTCATATGAAACAATTTTAGCTCTCTTGGCTTTCTCACGCCGGTGCATCGAAGCTAAAACTGCACGTTACACTGCAATGCAAGTAGTGAAAGTCAATAGACTTACTTATGTGAAATAATTTACGGTGAAATAACACATTCATGGGCTACGTAACACAACCTTTAAAAGAAACCTAGTATGCTATATTTGTATTTTAAAAATGGCTGGGTTTTCAACTTCCTTCCTGTACTTCTGCGAATTTTTTTAGAATAATTTTAAGTATAGCATTCTGGGTTTTTTAATGTTTCATAACGTAACTCATGAGGTAAATTACATTGATTAAGTAAGTTAATTGGTTTCCACTATTTTCATGGCAGCGTAACATGCTAATTTAGACTTTGACGTGCGGAAAAAAATATTTTGTTGTTGCTACAAAAGTTTATATTGTCATCACAAGGTTATTTTGTTGTCACCACCAACATTTTGTGGCTTCTATAAAATAAATTTGCAGGGAAGACTTCCTATTAGATTTATCTTTCAGTGCGTACCAATTATTTGCAAGAGAAAGCTGTACTTATAAGTATCATCTACAAACCCAGCACTTTTTATAAAGATATATCTGTACCTCGGAGGCATAAGACACTATGTCACAAAATTCATATTTTTCAGGAGAGCAGTTTAAAGAGTGTGATTCACTAGTGTATTCATCTGTTTAGCACCCAAATTAAGTTTTTTTTTTACAATACGGACTTTGTGCTGTAAGCCACTAGAAAGAAAGTGCATTTTCAGAAAAAATGGACATAGTGTCTTGAGCCTCCGAGGTAAAGATATATAAATGATGATTTTATCCCACTTGATCAACCTTTACGCAGGCACTTTCCCTTTCTTTTTCTGCGTATATATACCAAAGCCTTGTGCTGTTCGGAGGTACGTAGGTAACCACGTATATAAACAAATTATTCATGTACGACCCGTTTGGATTCAGTGGGCTAAATAGTAAGGTAAAGAGGAATGTCCCGTCAAATGGGGAGTCTATTTTGGCCTTGAATTTTGAATGAACTATTTCTGCATTAACTTGGAAGGTTTTCTAAAAAAAAAAAAAAAACACGGAAAACCTATATCAAGATGGTTGTACCGGAAATCAAAACAAGTCCTCCTGAACGCGAGTCAAGTGCGTAACTCTGACACAATTCGTTTGGTTGTCAAACGTGTACTGTATTTGGTATAAATATAATATAGGATATTGCTTTCTTGGTATATCGGTTTCGCTCTCAAGTGGTTCATACTTTCCGGGTTAAAAATGCCAACGTGCTGTAAATTTGTGCCAATGTGTGACTTTTCTGTTAGTAAGTTATATTAATTCAGTTAGTTTTTTTTTCTGATTGATAAAAATATTTTATAGCAATGCAGTAATTATTCTAGGTTTCTATTTTCTTCGAGTAAACGTTTTCAGTGCACTTAAATAAAGTATTATTTCGTCGAAACAGACATGCGTATATATTTGTCAAAAGAAATGAACACTGTTACGTTTAAGACATTCTTCTTTCAGCTAGTCTGTAAGTATAAAAGGGTTCACTGACTGATAGACTGCTATATTACGCTGCAGCCCAAACTTCTGGACCTAAAAATGTAAAATGTTTTGTAGATTCCCTCCAGGTCGTGGGCGAGCACTAAGAACTGATTTATTTAATTTGACCCCTAAGGGGTTGGAAAGGGTGAAAAGTGTTTTCTAAAATTCTTCTCCAGAGCACTAATCTGACGGCCTATCGTCGTGAATTTTACTTCCCGTATGTCAATTATAAAAATGCATATTAGTGAACTAAAGGATATTTCTAGTCATAAATGGGGTGAAAATACCTGAAATGTGTTTTCGATAAATATCGCACTCTTCAGGATACAGAGTTTCTTTTCGCTTCAAAATGATGCATATGTAAATAAACAATAAGCCGTTTTAGTATTTTTCGAAATTCGACTCCTAAGAAGCAAAAAAGGGGGAAATATGTTTTTTTATTACTTGACTGCACAGCTCGAACGCAGTGGGCTATCGTCGGGATTTTTATTTAAATTAGATATGTATACATATAAATAGGGAAGGACTGAAAGAAGATTTGAAGTTGGATAATGAAAGGTGTGAAAATACGTGAAATGTGTTTTCGATTTTTCTTCCATATCTGTCGAACCGCACGAGATGTTGAAGTGTTGTTTGCTTCAGAATTATGATTATGTAAGTACCTAAAATTCTACTTCAGGATATTTTTTAAATTTAACTCCAAAGTGGTAAAAACGGGGAAAAAGTGTTTTCAATTCATGATCGGTACATCGATCCCACGGAACTTTTAGCTACCGACGCGAGTTTCGTTTTATTAACGCGTAGGCCTACTTAAATACCAAAATTTCAGTTTATGGATTATGTTTTCAATTAATCGTGTATGCATTTATTTATTTATAGAGAGAGGCACACAGAAACATATATACATATGCACATACGTATACCGAACCCAAAAAGGACTATCGTTTCTACCTCCACTTAAACGTGACGGCCGTATGATAGCTAGAGAGGATGATGTATCGCGAAAACGTTTTGTGCCGACCCTTGAAAACACTGTACTTAATTACAACACATATGATTAGGTGATGTACGTGTGACACAACGTAGCTGTCTGCAAACCAATAATAGGCATCAAATATTGCAACAGCGGGATTCTTATTGGATCGGCCAAACAGGGCAAAAGCTCTACATAAAAGCGAAAGCCAGTCATCTTCTGGTAAACTGAACGTGCTTTGAAACCCAGCAAATAGTCAAGTTTTCCCGCGATAAATCATCCACTTTAATGATAGCCTTAAATGTCTATAAAGTGTTTTTTTCTAAATTCGAACCTTAAGGAGATGAAAAACATAAAATGTGTTAAAGACAAATCCATTATTGCTATCGAACCCGTCGAGAAAGGGTGCCCAAAAATTTTGTGAAAATGTTTTCCTTTACAAAATTATTTTTAAATATGTAGCACTTTTCAAAACTTTTTCGTATCAAGAATACTTTTGCATTGAATTGAAAATATTTCGTACGAAGTAGCGGTTGCTAGTGAGTGATAAATAAATGTGAACAATTCCTCATTTAAAACCATGCTGCTACGAAGTAGAAATAGTTTCCCCCATTCATACAGTATGTCCTATGATGTTTCTAACCGACAACTAAAAAGTGAACCATAGAGTACAGTAGACTACTATTAAAGCCAAACAGGGAGACGAATGATACGTTGTTTCTCAGCGAGTATCAAAATAGTATCTTCTACTTAGTTTGGATGCAAGCAAATGCACAGGCAGTAACGAAGATACGATCCTAGAACATGAAGTTGCCTTGCAAATGGAGAGTCTTAGACATCGTCTTAATTAACAACCTTAATCCCAGTCATCTGATTTCTAGCCCAGTTTCATCCCTGGTGATGGGAGGAGTCTGTCCCAACGTCCTTCTGAAAGGGCCATCGCTGATTACAACCGGATATTTTCATTTTACCTCTAGCTAAGATCACGACCTACATTCATGAACCTTGTCGTTGCTGCCCTGCGCCACCAGAAGTATCGCTGCTTCTTCTCACACCAACTTCCCACTCTCCCAGACAATTACAATATTCCTAGCCATGTTCCTCGGATGTCGCGAAGACGGGGGAGAGGAGAAGTTTTTACGGCACGCTGCGCTTTCCGCCTGAGTGTCTCCGCTGAATACATTTATCCTTCGAGGCCGGAGATCATGCGAGGGTCTTTCACGAGACTGAACTGCATGTTCTGCGCAACAAAATGAATATTTACACAGTCGGATGAGAGCTTCTACGAAGTTTCTTACCGTCCATCTGCCAGCTAAGGTACACAAAATCCCATTACTCAACTCGTTAGTTACGTTGGTAAACCTACTCTCTGTCGTACGATTTCAGGGAATTTAGCATTTCAGACATATATTTTTTGACACTGTAAATTTGGTCTTGCTGTGTGACAGTCGTTATATAATGTTAAGAGCCCTATACTGCTGTCGCAAGAGCATTGGTGATACTACTAAACGTGCGTTTGATATCCTCATCTACGGAAAGGAAAAATAAACATTTCAAACTTTGCTTCACTATTATAGATATCATGCTTACAAACATGGTTTCGGAGCAACACACAAAATGACCATAAACGGCTTATTCAGACTGCTGTCATGTAACAAATACCAACCAGAATCGTAAACCGAAAATATAAAAGCATGCGTTTTGCCTTACGTTACACTTTCCATAAACTGAACAAAAGGTATCACTCTTTAAAGTCCAATAGAAAAAGCCAACGATGGAAACACTGCACGCCGTTATCGCGACCCCGCATAAAGGCAACACTAATGTTGAAGCACCTTCCAGTCTACCTCTTGCCACCTGCCAACTTCCGTATACCTCAGGCGCGGCATCCAGCGTGTGTTGTACCGGACTTGTAACAGTAATTGTTCGAATAGCTAGCAAATTGTAACTAAGCTATTCGAAACACAGTATAGTAACTTCAGTATTCTGAGACGATCCCGTCTCGAAGAAGGAAGCCAGCGGTGCTCCTACCTACGTCAGCTGTGACGACATTGACGTCAGTTACATCGTGTTTGGGTGCTGGAAGTCAAATGAGTAGGGACTGGAAAATTTCGCGAATTCAGTTACCTGTAGGCTAGAATCAATATTATCCTATGCATACTCAAGCCCCGACTATTCGTCCAATAGCTGCTACTCGATAGAACAACAGACAATAAATGAATATACGGGGCTTGAGTATGCATAGGACAATGGATTCTAGCCTGCAGGTCATTGAATTCGCGAAATTTCCCAGTCCCTACATATGGGCTTTCTCTCGCCGAGAACTTTCCAACTTTATGTTATTATGTTGTTGGCAAGACTGTTTTTGTAGATAGCGCCACCGTAGTACAGAGGGCGTTTGGTGCGCTCAAATTATGTAATGTAAAATATTATTGGACGGGAAAATTTTGGGGTATCAGTAGTTTTTCTACTGAAAATAAGCGTCCCTGTGGTCCGACTGCAACATTCGGATTTCCAGGGCGTCATGATGCTACTCTCTGCACAAGTTAAGTTGATGTTTTTATTCAAAACAATTGGAATGTGTTGTGTGATGGATCCATGTAGGGTAGAAGCACTTTTGAGCTCTTTGAAATGGTCATAGATAGTGAAAATATGTTTCTAGAAGTACAAAGTATTATTGTTTTCGTATTCATTGCATCTGTAATAATATTTAGTGTTTGGAAATTTTCGCCTGCTTTTACTTGGCTAACCAAAGTTTTTGTATGTTAGCTATATTTTTTCTAGTGTATTCATATTGTTATCTGTTTGGCAAGGATGTTAATGTTATTTTCTTCTGCAGTAAATTGATTCTAAGAATATATTGTAATAAACTGTATGTTACTGAATTTACAGCAGGACGTTTCTTAGATAATGATTATTGTGAGTAAGGCTGCCCTCAAATTAGTTCCATTATTTTTCCCCTCTATAACACAAGTTATTTTCCCTTAAGGCCTTTTCCTAAGGTTTCTGTCGTCATCTAGCATGGGTACGGGGGTGACAGACTTTCGCGCGCCATCCTTGGCGGTGTCCTGACTGAAAAGGGTTTTTCATGTGTTTTCTCAGGCACCACCAAAAGGGTATTGAAATTCATGTGATCTTTGACTGATTTTAGCAATGTATTGAAAACTGAAGTGTTTTGATGGATACACGACATTGCTAGCTAATGTTTCTGGTAGCAGAAAACTCACAGTTATGTAAATGATTTAAGCAGAAAAAAATGAGGAACAAAAAAAAACAATAAACAATAAACAGTTTCCATTACATACCCACTATATTCCTAATTCGGAATTATTTCAGTGTTTGTGGGCTGCAGCTATTTATGGCTTCCTTGGTGTGTTTCTATGTTTTTTGTTGCTCATTTTCTAGTGCTACGTCCTTTATTTTGACTGTGTCTTTTCTGCGACTCGAACATATTCTCCAGCAGTTGCGTATATACAACAAACAGTTTTCATGGGCCGCAGCGGTAAGTTCCACTTACAGCAGTCGCCTGGTTGGGCCTACTCATATTGTGCAGAGCATCAATTGAACAAATTTATTTAAAAACACTCTACTTGCTCCATGGTGTCATTTTATAAGATGACATTCCAACTTCTATTGAGGTATTCTGAAGATTGGAATATGGCTACCTACAGCGCTTTCAAAGTCACTTTAAACTGTTACTTTCCCTGTACAGAAACTTTTGAGGCTTCTTCAGGAATGCACCATGCTTTACTTTTTGACTATCTCGAATCGCTGTGGCTGAATGGTCAAACCTTTTGTCTCCCATCAAGACGATACAGGTTCGATTCCCGGCGGGGTCTGTCCCCGTATTTTCACATGTAGGAAACGTGCCAGGCGATGCCGTTGTCAGCGGGTTTTCTCGAGGATCTCCCGTTTCCCCCGCCCCTTCATTTCGGCGCTGCACCAAGCTTACCCCATGTCATCCCTCACCAGCGCTAAAGACCTTCATGTTAAGCGTTCACCAAACTCTCTCACTCGCTCACTTTACTACTCGGCCATGATATTGTTGCATGCTGTAATTCTGAGGGCCGGCTGGCTTGGGCCTGTGTCGAATCACTTTGAGGTCTGGCCCATGACTCATAAACCGAGCTGTCTTATAGTAGGAATCCCGCCTAGATACATCATAGGGATCGGCGTAAGAGACGCAAGTCACGTCCGAAGCATGTTGAAATGTCTATTTTTAGACAAATGTAATGCTGTCAATCCCCAGAATTCTGCCAAGTATATAAGGGCCGAATCAACAGATTTGGGGAGAGTTCGCTATTGGTCCTCTTAGAGGAATGTGATTTGCTTGTGGAGAGAGACTGGTGAAGACATCTTGGTGACGTCAAAGTCTACTGTGAGGCGGCAGGCGGCTACCTTCGGAGCAGTGTTGGGCGAAACAAGAGGACTACTGCGGCGGGCTGATAGAGAAGAGGAGGTGCGCGATGGGAGTCGAACCGAAAACCTCAAGAGTGAAGACAGCGGTGCACTCGGGAGCTGCGCAGCACACGGCGATTCATCGCCACTGCGGACTATTGAGGTTGTACACTGTCACTATGTGAGACTGTTGATTGGATATATAACTGAATTTTTATTGTGATTTGTAGTCTTTAATCGATTAATGGTGAATATGCTTGTGCCTTAATTGTCAAAGTTAATTGACGTTCTGTTGCACAGTAGTAATCGTGTGCATAATTATGGGCGTTGTGAAAGTTATAGTTGATTGCTGTTTTGTGTGTTTTTGTAAGCTTTGTGAGCTAGTAAATCAGTAACATAATTCAACCCTTTTATTTCTAATTATGAGACCTCTATCCCAAAAAGCTCAGCGAACATAAAAATTTTTGCTTAAACTTGTAACAATATCACCGCTTAAAGTCACAGGTGAATCACTGATTGGTGGACTGCTCACAACTTAAACTTTCTGTGCATTGAAGCTTTGAGGCAGATTGTGGATTTGGCGCAGATATGCAGAAGGGAACCAACCCACAAAATAATTTATTTTATTATATGATATTGAAAGCATTCGTTTCTTGTGGAATTTTTGATATACAAAATGGACTTTAATTCTGGACTCGCTTCGGAACTTTTCCCCAGTATATATTTATTGTACAAATATGTATAAATGTATATCACCCTCGTCCCGTAAACAAATGTACATATCTGTGGACATGACTTGGCGGGAGTCAGTGTCGAAGTACTGTGTGTTTTTGTGTGATGTGTTAGAAATGAAAGGTAATCAATCAACAAAATCAACCTCGCTTTTGATTGTTAGAACGGAAAGTTCTCTGATATTCGGAAGGTCACGCGTAGCAATGAAAGCTGCATCAACAAGTAGTCTGAGTAGAAAACAAACAGTCGCTCTTGATAAACGAGGGAAAAAACACATTGTTTTCAGTACAGGGAGAGCGATACGTTGAGTTACAGCAAAGTACATTACCAATCATTTCCACGATAGAATCCACACGTCGAATGCAGCTCTGACTGATATTTGCTTCAGCATCAGTAACATTTCACCACACAAAATTTTTCGGGGACCTTTACTGTATAAAGAATCCATAAACCGATTTGTAGCTTGTTCAACTACACATGGTAGGACTAAATGAAATTTACACAATTCCAACCTGTAGCAACGCAATTTTTTAGTGTTGTTACCACAATCGGAAAAATTTAAGTTATGTTTTTCGTGTCTGTATAAATTGTACTTGAAATTCTTAAGATGGGGTGCAATATCTTAAAACATTCATAAAATTCCTAAGTTTTGTGTCTCTAAAGACAATTTATACAGATAGGTTTTTTTTAAGGATTATGTTAAAAATGCAAGATTTAACCGCTTGACTATAAATTATGTATTTTAAAAAAATTATGAACGCCCATCATAGATTCTCCGTATTCGTCGTGTTTTGTGATTTCTAAACAGTATGTTCTGAAAATGTAGAAAGCAATCAATAAATTTATCTTTGAATGAAGGCCATCATGTTATCAATTTTTCACATTCAGTAAAAATAATGTTTGCAGCCAGTAGATCAGAACTTAGTGGCTTCAACTTACGCAGTACCACGAGGAGGAAAAACATTTTTCAAGTAAAAAAGTGGTATAATTTTTTAGATGCAGTAACAACTGAACTATATATGCCAATGAACTGCACTGTTTAGTGTCTAATACGTAGGTATACTTGAACTAGTGTGTGAGGAAACTGCGTATGACACTGTCTTACCAAACTCCAAGATACTCTTCGCTTAGGCTGTCACCTAGCAAACAACTTACCAGTTCCACACACAACCTAAAAACCATCATACCCTCTACATCACCACATATATATGCTTACACTAATTTTAGAAGATAGATATAAACACACATGAAATGCTGCATAGAAAAGTTCTTAATTGACGGTATTTTAAATGCTGGGTCATGAACACCAAATTACATTAAAGGTCACTCTGAATATTATTTAATAATTTAGAGGAGACAATTTGTTTAAATCACGAAAATTTGCAAGTGTTTACCTTTAAAAATAGTAATGACCTTCAAGCCAGCATTTATTTATAGAGTAAAAATAAACTACAGTTGATATGTGTATAGGCCGATACTTGTTCCACATTTCCGTCTCTCACAAACATTGTAATTTAGTCCCAAGTAAAACCTTGTGATTTTTAGCAACGAGAATCTATAACTGCACGGATCGAAGTGAGCAAAATTTAGGTACTTCTTTTTAAAATATTTCCGAAAGTCAGGCGAAAAATTATGCTATACCCTCGGCTTAGCGTTGGCAGTTATTATGCTGCGCCATCACCATAAAACTGTTGCAAGACTTAGCTGACATTTTAGGGAGTTCCTCGGCGTGAATTTCTTGAAGGTCAAGTTGAATGGTGGGGCTCAGGCACACCCAGGACCACGTCGTGCAGCTCGGCGTCGGCTTCTTTACCGAGGATGCACTCACGGGAGTCTAAATAATACCGCGTCGTGTATGCCGAGTCCAAGCAATCTTCAGGCTCATTTTTACAGTTCGCGTCTTCGCCTTAAAGGCGACCTGTTAAACTCGTTAATTACCTAACTGAATCCCTAGGGTTGGACGCGGTCTACGCATCCTCCCTCTTTAAGGTCTCATGGTAGATAAATAATCGCTTAAAATGTGTATTGAATTCTACAGGTTTATGGAAGCCGATTACGAAAAACTACTAAATAACAATCCTAGAAACTGTTAATTGCCAACCTTGTGGGAAAACATTTTCTCAAAATGGAATATTCGCAAAGCGTCATTTCTACCGCCGCAGTTAAATGTACGAAATTACGCTGTCAAATTAACACCTCAGAAGTACGTCACTGGGGAGAACTATTTTCCCAGAAAGTTGGCTGAAACTACTGTGTAGGATTGTTGTTTTTTACTTTTGCTTGTTGGCTTTTAGACTCAGATTACTTGTAACGATTTATTTATGTACCACGGGCCCTTAAAGGGCATGGATAGGTATTATGTGCGGGTGACTGTAATACTTAATCGTCAATAAATTCTGAACCACTCATCAAAATACGATGAGATTTTCTTGCCGGGTAGATATTTTGTCAGCGGACGTTTATTTATATAGCACTATGCGGTAGTATGCTTTTTTACGAGTAAAAAATTAAAAACTGTTTTTAGAAAATAATGGCTTGGAACCACAAAATCTACAAAAAATACTCGCGTTTTGATTTGAAAATAATTTGACTATCCAAAAATCTCTGCGCAAGAGGTTTGCGGATATTAAAATTATTTCCAATTGAAAACGCAAGAATTTTATAATTCGGTTATCATTGAAGCCTAGATATTATCACATTAAATATCATACAAAAATTTACAGCTTCCCATTTTTGTAGATTTTGTGGTTCCAAACCACTATTTTCTAAAAACTTTTTTTAAATTTTTTTACTCGAAAGTGAAGCATGCTATCGCATAGTGCTATATAAATAAACGTCCGCTGACAAAATATCTACTCGGCAAGAAAATCTCATCGTATTTTGATGAGTAGTTCAGATTTTATTGACAATTGAGTATTCAGGTCGTCCCCTCGACATCGTACTTTTCATACCCTTTAAATGTTGGCCGAAAAAGCCACACTAGCCTCGAACCCATGCCACAAGAAACTCATTATTATTCAAAAATCGTACATTCACGTCAGCGAATCAGTAATGTGTTGCAGTTAAAATGGCGCACGAGGCGCTGTTACTATGACGGTGGGAAAACAAACTGCCAAAGAGTAATAAACGTACGGCCATGTATGCTAGGTCTGGCTATAGACCACGGGCGTAGAAGAACAGGTCTGGACACTTGCCTATCTACCAATGTATTTTGCTTGACCCCTTGTTGTTTTGCTGTAGTTCAAGTTACCGAGAATATTGTGTTTTATTGGCGCTTCAGTTAAGGCGATCGGACTCAATCTTCGCCTACTTTTTCCATTGCTAAATTTATAAAGTAAATAAAGATTGCTGGAGCCTTTTCTTAAATTTGTGAGCGAAGGAAGTATTTAATAAATTGATAAAAAATACGTTTTGATAAATTGTTTATCTTAGTGGAAAGGAAGTGGGCGGAGTTTGAGTCCGACCGCACTAACTGAAACACAATATTCTCGGTAACTTGATGAACTACAGCCAAACAACAAGGGGGTCAAGTTTTCAGGCGAGTGTCCAGACCTGTTCTTCTACGGCCGAGTTATAGACACAAATAACATTTAAAGTTGCGGAAATATTCACTTACACGAAAATAAATTCTTCAACTGTTTAGTATGGAGGTAAAAATCAACAGACAAAATTAACATTCTCTGAGTGGCAATTAAATAGGTTAACAGGATAATAAATACTAAGTAACGCTTAAACAAATAAATACCTTTAAATCAATGGCAGTAGACGTTAATGATATGTACATAAATTCAAGCAATGCATGCTACACCAACAAAGAAAAAATTTACTACTGACACTGGATCATGTGAATTTTAACATAATATACGTGGCACTACTGAGTGATTTCGTGAGCTGTGTCCTGTAACGTTTAAAATGTATTTTAAAGTGAAGAAATGTTGGTCTGATCATAAAAGGGAGGTTTTAGCGCTGACGAGAGTTGATCTGAAGTATGGAGCAGCACCGGAATGAAGGTCTGGGGAAGGCGTGTGAACACCGAGAAATTCCGCTGACCAAATGATCGTCTGGCACGATACCAAAATGCGTGTCGACCCGCCGGAAATCGAACAAGAATCACCTTGGTGTGAGCCGAGTGCCACTTGGATATCTTCTACATGTACAGTTGTAGATAAACGTTAGCTGGTAATAGTTTCTTTTTCGGATGAATGTGGACTATACATGTTTTATGTCCCTTTGTGTTTACGCTTCATCCCTACATTTTTGACAATAATTTTAGAACCTTCCTGTACACTAACTGTATCTTGCACATACACGACGTGCACACCTGGCTACAAGTACACATATAACACTGCTTGCATTATGAATTAATGCTTTTGACTTCTTTCTTTTCCAAACATTATAAATCTAGCTGATGTACAAGGGAGAAGTTTACTATTTCCGTAGGCAACAAACTGAGATGTTTACAACAACCGAATAAATTGTATATCTGGAAACCCATTTTCTCATAATAGTTGTTTACATAACATAATAACAATTAATGATAAATATCCTCTAACAGCATAACTATGTTAATTAAAAAATTTAACTGAATAATATACTAAGCAAGGTTTATCATTCCGTAATTTTTTCTATCGTTGTCGCACGCAGTGCATTAGTAGAATACTTTTGTTAGTTGATTTTCTATGTTTCTAATGACCTCGCTGTTGACGTAAAACTAACTTACCTTGCCTTGATTTTCTAAACTGTTGAGCGAGAACACAGAGCTATGCCAGCGTAAACCTATCAGTTTCTATATTGGCGGGTGCAGCCAGGTACGCACGCATACTGTTCAGTTGGCTGCCTGTGTGGACGTATTTTGGTTGTCCGAGGTCTACAAGTACAAGATTTCGGTAAAGATGTTAGACTACGGGTGTCACGCATTTCCTTAACATCTAGGCGCAAGTCTCGCTCTAATCCCTCGCCTCTGTGAGACGTACAGATGTAACCATATACTTTTATAGCTTCAAAGATTATTCGCCAATATGTTCATGCCTGAAATTGGATCACAAAGTGTCGCCACTTTCGGCGGCGAGGAAAATAAACTGAAAATTTTAAATGAGAACCTGAATTGAATATAGAAGCGTGTAGCGTTTTTGGAATTATTTTCCTGAGCAGAAGTCTCCCATGCTTGACGAGCAGTTTTCGAATACAATTGTATCGCTCGAAGCTCACTGAAATGGCGTACAAGATTCTCGACGATTCATTTTTACTACGATACTTTAAACGGTGATCGTATAATTTTATTGGTGGAAAGTTTGTAGCAAAGTTCGGTGCACGTATCTACTTGAGTATTCAGTACACACAAATAGTACATTTTGAAGTGCGACAGTCTGTAAAGGCAGTTTTAACCTTTTACACGCCACCCCTAGATCCCACAAAATATTATTTATTTTCCTGCAATTTATCTTTACTTAACGCAACATTAAGAAAGGGAAATTAATACACTATAAGAAAACATTTTTATATTCAATGTTCCAGAAGTGGAACATTGGCACGTCGTGGTTGTACAAAAAATTACGTAAATTTGTTTTTAAAATATATGCATTGACATATAGGCCTATGTCCATTACAATGTGTAGTAAACAACATAAACATATGTCCCAAAGTTCAAAAATATTTTAAAAATCAATTTGGAAATATATAAAAATAAGCCTTCTTTATGGAAATAGGAAAACAGCCAACATAAATTCTGGTTTTGTGTTAGATTTTTCAACAATGCAACGGTAAGGTCCCTTTACCTGTGAAGCAGAATGAAATAATGCCCATTATTACACTTTCAGTCCATGGAAATATGAGAAACACTCAATATGGTTCACCTTCTTGCACTCAATGCATTGATACTTCGTATTGGAGCTACAATGAGCACATCTTCCATGTGATGCCGAAATCAAGTAATGCACATCTGATTTTCGTTGAGGAGGAGGAATACGAGGTTTTGGCCCAACACTAGGTCCCTCCTTTCGATGAGAAATTCACAGGAGGGCCATTGTAATCTGAAGACTGTTAAGAAAAAATATAGAAAAAATGCAAAACTTACCTGTCGCCGAAAGGAAAAATGGTATTGATGTAAATACGATGGTTTCGGGTGAAGCTCTATGTTAACAATCCAGACAACAACAACAGCTATGATGAGTGTATTGGAAAACAAGTTCCAAACCATTTTTGAACGCAATTTTTACCGATAAGATTTAACAATCTATCCATATCATCAACTCCGCCCGTGCCAAGTTATATTGTTCCAAGAGATGAGGTTGATCAATGGCAACTCTTATCATTTTTTCTTTTGAATATCTACAAAAAATACTCTATCAGGTGGTAAAACAATGTTATAAATAAAATTTACAAACAAAAAGTCAAAAACAACTGTGCATAAACTTACCTCTTAACTCTTTGCAAAGATTGATGTGATTCATGATTTGAAGCCATGGTCAGCACGACTGAACTTTCGTTCCATCGACATACAGAAACGTTTCCGTCACTCAAGTAAAGGTATGTGCCTCTCCTGGTGTTTGACATTTGTTTTGCTGGAATTAGAGCACATTTTGAAAGCCTATTTTCTCTGACTGTCCCTGTTGCTTTCATTATTTTCTGCTAAGTTCTGCCAATAAGTCATAAGAACTAAAAAATAAAGTTGTGAAAATATACTGCTCCTTCTAAGGGATTCCAAATAGCACCCAGCAAATGGTTCACCCCCCCCCCCCCCCGTTTCCCGAAGTGGCTACTCAAGACTCTATTTCCTGAATATATATCTATTTTGTTGGGATAGCCATTTGAGGAAAACATCATCCAAATTTTGTAACCAAATGGTGGCCATAATAGGGTACCAAAGATTCATCAATGCTAAGTGTATTGTGAAGGATACCAAATCATCATGTAGTGGTCTAATTTTGGGTAACTTGTAACCTAAATTTATCGTTGAATTGTTCATTGCATGAAAATTAGCCTATATTTCCCTAAATCGATTTCTTGACATAACAGTAGAGAAAATGGAAACTTCAATATCTTCTGCTTTGCTTTAGTAAAAGTCTTCTGTGGGCACAAATGGTAACAACTTTGGAGCAGTAATCCGAAAAACTGATCTATAGCTTTCCATTCGAATTGCAAATAACTACCATGTTGTGCTGCATAGAGAATAATCATTTCTACCAAATGGGTAAGGTATTCAATGTTCACGAACTCATTTTCTTCTAGAGGTAACTGGCACAAGTCGTATTCTTCATCGGAATTGTCGGGGATGTCAGAATCAATCAAAGAATTCAAATAGTCGAGTGCCTCATCCACTGTACGAAACACTGTTTCACTCACCGTAAAAGCCCGCACACGTACAGAAGTAAACTAGCAATCGATGAAATGACAGCAAATGATTATATAACACAACTCGTAGACTGTTGAAAGAAAACTAAGTAGGAGCAGACTGTGTTCCGATGCAGGTAGACACTCGCATGAAAGGTATGCGATGACGTGTACGGTTCGAGGCTGCGCTGAGACGCAAGTAGATACACGCGTAGTAGGCGTGCGGTGACGTATAAAGGTCGATTGGTCGGCAATAACCAGAACCCGCCAATGTTCCAGTTCTGGAACATTAAAATTTCTGCAACACCAGCGAGCTAGGTAAAAGCTATAACTGAATATTCGTGCGCGGAATAATTTATTTTACTCTTCCCAAGGCACCCTAAGCTTTCTAAATAGATTAAAAAAAGTTACCATAGCAAAAACCATTGATTTTGCTATTTTAAAAAATTGCTTACTTTAATTAAACGTTTCATATGTGACTATAGAAAATCTGTAAGTTGAAAATGAACTTTCTTTAATAAGGAAAAAAATATGAAATGAAATATTTTAACTTTTGCAGTAGAAAAACAGTACTCAAAATCATGTTCCATAAGTGGAAAATTGGTAAGTAAAAGGCATATGTTGGAGGGCTATGAAAAAGTGTTATTAGTGAGCACAACGTCTTAACAGTAACATTACGTACTTATCAAAATTGTGTTTTATTTTTGTACAGTGGCTCTATGGGTGCATATAGCCTACGATAATTTCTAAAAAAAAAAAAAAAAAGTATTACCCCGCACATTACAAAACATTTGAAGCGCGTGGGTAGGCGGTGCACTAATTTCAGAGGAATAGTACTGCAAAAAAACTACTATTGGCTGAGGCACCTCTCTGTGCTAGGATCAGCCCACGTCAAGCTCTATGATGCTCTTTCCCACTGTCTCCCTCTCTTTCACTTGCCCTCTACTTTAATTCCGATCTCGTGTATTATGCATGGTTTCCTCCTGTGTAGGGAGCCCGTGGAGACGAGAGACAGAAGCGACTGCGTGCACGCATCACCGGCGAGGAAACCTACAACAGCACCAGCTGGGTCCATAGCCGAGCACATATTATGCTGGGACAGTTGCTTTCACGCGGAAATGCAGAACATTCGATTACTGTTCCTGCGTGTGCGTGAAACAGCATTCATTATGATTTAGATAAACGCGTTTCCATATCCAGAGCGTTCTTTACATTTAAGTACAGAATTTCTTTGCGGTTATGCTTAAATCAGGATAAAAAAAAACACGTAAACGAATTTGGTTGACGATTGTACGGTTTAACAGTACCCAAAATCATTTGTTTTAAACTTATATTAAACACAATAAAGGATTTCGTAGATTATTTCAAAACTAAGGAATGTAAATGCATTACAAACCTTATGTCTACTGAAGCTAACATCATGGTTACTCCCGCCAATGCGATCCGGGTTAGATTCCCGGCGGGGTGGGTCCGCAGACTTTCGCATGTGGGAATCGTGCCGGACGATGCTGCTGGTCAGCGGGTTTTCTCAGGAATCTCCTGTTTCCTCCGTCCCTTCATTCCGGCGCTGCTCCATAATCACATCATTTTCTGCATGGCATGTAACTCTCAGGTTAACTGGATGTGTTATGTTAGCCTGTCTGCCATTGGAGACCAATTAAATGTATTTATATTTAATATTCTTTATATTTTTAGTTACCTTGGGTTATTAAAATGCCTAGATTCTTTTCTGAGTTATCATTCCATTTTGGCAGGGGAACCTACGAACGTTTTCTGATTCGTCTGTGACTTTGATAAAGTAACACAGT
The DNA here is from genome assembly GCA_003012365.1 of Medauroidea extradentata. Lineage (NCBI taxonomy): Eukaryota > Metazoa > Arthropoda > Insecta > Phasmatodea > Phasmatidae > Medauroidea > Medauroidea extradentata. Next base: position 49,348 of record PNEQ01005252.1, read on the forward strand.
AGACAGCCAATAAGGTGGCGGAAGTTGGTTGAATTCTGCAACAAAATGGAGGAGTGGTAATTTACGAAACCGAGTACTTTCCATTTCATTTATTAAATAATATTTTATTTAAATGTTGATTGAAAAACTATTTTACTACCTAATATTCATCAGGTATCTTCCTGTGTATTATACCTACTTATTTGTATACATATATCTGTGTGTATAAAATTTGGCATGTATAAAAAACTAGAATATTATTACTCTTTTCGTTATAATAGCGGTTTAAATGGAAACATTACTATTTATTTGGCGTGGAAAGTAATGATAAAAACTACCAAGTACGTTACTATTTTTGTGGTTTCCTTACAGGTAAGGAGGAAACATCAATACCACTGCTGTAGCTACAACACTTCGTATGTGAGTATGATTTTATTTGTGCTTTGGGATTAATTTACGTAAAAAATTATCGCGGCCGTTATCCAATACGCACGTGCTTTGCGCTGAGCATAGTTCACCTCGAAGTGATTTCAGTAAAATAGTTAGGTACCTTACTAAGTTTATTTGATAACATTTCTGTGAACACGCCTTTCTAACTATCACTGCTGGTGTTAATGAAATTTAAAATGTGTTGAAGAGGCAGAAAAAATTACGAAGAAGGTTAAAGGTTGACCTAGCTATTATTTGCAGTGATTATACTTGCTTACGAACACACATAAAATATAAAATTAGGTGGTAATTAGTAAAATGTTTCGCAACGTTTGGTACAACTGTATTCTATAACAGGAGACATATTTTTGTAAAACACCTTGAATGAAAAACCACACTTTATCTGTTGATCGCTTTAAAAGTTGTTGTATATATATATGTATATATATGTATAAGAGTGAGTCAGGATGGAATGTATTAATTTCGTGTGGTGATAACTCACTAAAACCATGTCGAAAATGAACTTTTAATTTGTTCTTAAAGTGAAAATTGTGGAAGTAATGCTACCCTGAAAATAGACTTGCATTTTGCATTTTTATTAAAATTGCAAAAACTACTTAATATTAAATGACGAAACTTTGTAGTGTCTTATAAATGACTTTACTTTATTCTAAGTAATGTAGTTGGGTAATGCCATTGGCCCATCATTGTTAAAATTGGACCAGACACTTTACTTTTGCTTCTAACTTCGCAACACTCACTGTAATTCATGTTGTACTACAGAATATTCAACAGGCACGGAAGATCAATAAAATCGGTCATTTTGTCGAAACTTACGTAAGTTAGCCGTTTTCAAGAAAATTTGTATATAAAATTAATGTATTTTTTGTAACGCCTGAAACGTATGCAGACATTGCGACTTTCTTGCATGGCGTGTAACCGAGCATGTTATTGTTACGACGGATTTATCACCCAATAATAATAAGAAGAAGTATGTGAACAACAAATGTATTTGAAAAAATAACCAAATATACAGATATTTTAACGAGAAACTAGTTTTACAACTTCCATTTGTTAAGAGTAAGTTAAGTGTAATTTTATCTTAATTTAGTCTTCTACTAGGACTACTTGTTCTTGCAGTAAATTACCATTAATTAAATATTTCTGTTCTAAATCTCAGAATTCAATTAATTATTCGCAGATCAATTAGTAAGCAAAAATATCTTAGCCATCTTAGAGTTATTAGCTAAAGTAACTTTGGTGTGACTGTAGACAAGTAAGATTTTGGGATATCGTTCTCAATAAAATTGAAACTTAAGGGGGGAGCTAGACACTAAATTTTATACATAGAATTTCTAAAATAACGTATATTTTAAAATATTTTTGGTAAACTTTTCAATGTTGAGGTATAGAAGATATTTGTTATGAATTTTGGAGATCATAAAAATGTTAAATGTCCATATTATATTGGGCTAGTAAACTTTCTTGAAAGTTAACCTATAATTCCCTTGCAATTATTCTGCATGAAAATTAATTGAAGATTCAATTATTATTTATGTCACGCAGTTATTCAAATATGTATCCTATGTCTTGTCTAAGTGAGGAAATTTTGGTACTACAATCTGAATAAATGGTGTGCCTCGAAGACAAAAATACTAAAAAATTATCTAAAACTCCCCATTAATCGTTTCCATGCAATTAAGACATGTAAATCATACAGTTGTACCACGTGGCTCATGTGACATAGCGAGCTTTTTATTTCAATTCCAGTGAAAGATTTAACTGTTGCTCGGTGTAAACTGTGTAAATAATTATTCAGAGACTTCCACAGCGTTACGAGTTTTATAATTTTTAGTAGTTTCTTGTGTTTGGTAAGTATGGCTATATTTTAATCTTCAATAATAACAGTGCAGTTGAAATGTAAAATATTATACTGGTTGGATTAAGTAATTTTTGTACTCAGCTTGCGTGAACAAACCTGTATTTTAGATTATGTAATATAATACAGTAGCTTCAGAAATAGCTGGAAATTATCCTAAAAACTTCTCAATTTCTGGGTAGTTCCCTTTTGTTTGAGCCATATTATCTATGGTTTTAAACACCTCGCTTTAAAAGTCAAGGATAATTGGTCCCTAGGCTTGCCGTCATTTTAACCGGTATATTTCGGTGTTTTATATCCGTTGCGGCGCTACTTTCATTTTCGTTGTCAGCACAGCTTATAGTAAAACAGTCTAAATTTCATGCAGTAACGACTTTAGATTGTGTACTGATAATAAAGAATATTAATTATTTTTATCCTAATCAGTTTAAAAAGTCTCTAATTTAGTTTTTTATTTATTAATCCTACGTCAATTTCTTAGAATATGGCACACTCGTATGCCATACTTTACGTAGTATTAGCAAAATATTAATAATTTAACATAAGCTATATATTTGGCTAATACTATGTCACAGAAAACAAGGGAAGACAAAAGAAGGACAAACTATAAAAATGCATAACACAGTGAAACATAAATAATAATAAAACTGACTGAACGGCCAAGCTAAATAACGTTCAAAATTAAAATAAAACAACGCAATTAATACAGCAAAGACAGTTACTGGGACGGAGGCCATACTAAACACAAATTTGGATGTCGAGAACTTCACAAAGACGTAAGATCTTACGAAACAACTATGACAACCCAGAAGAACACAAAATGTATTCTTAGACGACCTTCTCATCGGCTCTTAAATACTTCGTTGTTAAAGGACGTAAAACCCTCTCACATAACCTCATCGTAGATGTTCCTGTATACCCCACATACATAAAATGCGTGTTTTGACTTGTAAAGCGCTGTGATAGAATGCAGTGTTAGCGCAATGCCGTAGCCTCCCTCTCTCTCTCTCTCTCTCTACATGCAACGGTCTTGTTCATCGTCTTTATGGTGAGCATGTCGCTGCAAGTGTTAGATGACCATAACATGGCGTCATAACCTTCTCCGTTTTAAACTATGCCACATATTTCTTCCGTAAACTGTGGCTAAGAATGGTAATGTTCATTTTATTCCGTTGTCTGTTTCACGACCAGTCTCGAGTACAACTTTGTCTAGCGTGTATCTTGTTCTACCTCACCTCTGTAAGCTCACATTTATCCTTGTGTAAATACTATAACTGTTCTCTTACATAGAACTCAAGCGTTTGCGGTTTCCTCTACTATTGTAGATAATTTATATATTTTAAGGTAGATATTTCGGCGTCCTTTTGATAAAGCAAGCATTCAAATAAGGTTGTTTGAATAGCTTAAAGAAGAGCAGTGTTTAGTTTTCGTAGTTTTATACGTGTTTTGGTTGAATACAATTTAGTTCCGTTAAAAATATATTAACTACAATTTTATGAAATAGTTTATTTAGTTCATATTTTATTGACTATCGAAAATATCAATAACCAATGCACGAGTAACTTGATTTCGTTTTCCCTTCCCGTTGAATATATTTTAGAGATAAATGTGAAACTGTAGTTTCTGGTCCTAGTATTTACGTCGGACCCAAGGTATTTAAAGTGTATGATTTTAGATTACATCGGTATACACGAGTATTGTGGACTACATTAAGCATGTATACACGAGTTTAGTGCTGACATTTGCATTAGACATTTGAGAAACCACATAAGTCAATATTCTACCAAAATAAGTTGTGGGTGTAATAATTTTATACAGACGCAGGCAAAAAATATCGTGTTCCTCAAATGAACGTATAGTTTAGTATATTGCTACACTCTAAAGTTAGGCTTGAAGTGGTTTTATGATACGTGTATTTAACTCATTTCGTTAGAAAAATGATTTTTATTATTTCACGAATGACTGATTCATTTAACATATGTATTAAACTTAATGTATATCATTGTACGTGTCATATCAAAAGTCTAAGCTCGTTCATGTAAGTATTCCTTTGAACTAAGTAAACAAGTAACGTCTGGTAATTAATGAACAATTATATTATCATCAATGTAACTGTAGAAGCAGTGCCATACCCCACTTCTTTCTAAATTAAACTATTTATCTAAGATCGTTCATGTAAGTATTCTATGTACTAAATGAACGGGAAACGTCTAGTAATGGAGTGAAAAAATTTAATTTTACTCTTTCCTTCCTCTAGATTTTCTTGGATCCCATCCGTTTATACTTTGAGTAGCGTTATTACTTCTTGAAATTCCCTCTTCAAACCTTGACCTACCTGTATAAATTTTTTCTAAGAAAAATACACGTAATAGTATTACAAATACAGATTGGAACTGGTTGTATAATCATGAAAACTTTATTTTGTAATTTAATTACCGTAATGGTAAGCAACTGGATTACAAGAAACCGGAACTTTTATAACCAGACGATTATAATACGGTATAAGATACATTTCTCTTTCTCTCTCTCTCTCTCTCTCACGTTTAAAATCAACTTTCTGCGGTGAAACAAAATTAGAAGCAATGTATACATTTGGTAAAGAACAAAGACACGCAAGTATCTTACGTAAGGCGAAATGATAAGGTATTTGATACTACCTACAGATGAAAGTGTAGAGTCACGACTCAAAGTGACACAGAAAATACTGCACGCCAATTAGTACGTCACGTGTAGCAAAGTAGCATTATCACCCACTGGTTTTCGCACCTCACACGTGGGAAATTACATTCGCTACATAAGCCTCTTAACTGCAATTTCTTGAGAGTTGATGATGTTGAAATGCGGTGGAAATCGAGCAGTGACGAAATGGAGGAGTGAGTATAAAATTTCAATAATTAAGTTATAAAATCAATGGGATTGTGATACTGTTTTGATGTTATTAATAGAAATAAAATACAAAAATACTTACCAACTTGTTTGTATATACTGCATTGGTATTCAAATGGCTACCTATAATGTTTAAAAACTGCAGGGATTTCTGGGAGAGGATATATCCTGCTCACCACACTGACGCCTACTGACCGCATGCTTGAGTGAGCAGTAAATGCATGTGACAAATGTGTAGAAAAAAATTAATTTATATGTATTTGGGATTATCTAAATTGTTATTACATAGAGCCTAAGTAATAATGATAAAATTTCGGCTAAAATTCTGAAGTCGGATTCGATCTGTCTACTACTTGTTTAACAGTCCTCTACGTCAACCATGTGTACACGGCGCGAAGATAATAAACAAAAGCAAATTTTTTAAGTATTTTTAAATTTACCCTAGTTATTATATTTTATGTAAAGGAACTAATTATTTTCATTTCAACTTAGGACATAATACCATTACGTTCAAGTAAATTTGCTATTTACAATGCGTAGTAAAGCGATTATAATCACTTAACCTCTGCGTAGTAAAGCGATTATAACCACTTGACCTCTCGTGGTTAGGTAAAATGTGAGGCTACCCAATCCTTCTCTGCTATCTGTTCTAGTGTTATCATTTAAGTTTACACACGAAATTACTTCTATTAGTTGTCAAACGACTTAATTTATTGAACCTATGTTCCGTTTATTGTAGACTATGATGTAACACCTTAACTGAGACACTCGTTTTTGGGCGCCTTAGCTGAGACTGTGTTAAGGTGCTGTCGTCTTAAACTGGGCACATCAAAATACATCGGTGGTCGCATTTTTCTGTCAGACGTCTTACCTATGTCACGCTCATGGTATGGCGTAGTCAAAACAGATCCTTTATCAACCTGCAGGTAGCAAATATGGTCCCAACAAATGATCGTTGACAATGCCAGCCCACATGTTGACACAGTAGCGCACTTGGTTGCCCACAGGTACATGTAGTGGGAATTGTGGTACGCCCAGATGTGGCTGTTCCTCTGCATAAGCAGTGTAGGGGAACGTTGCCTTAACAACATTTTCACAGATTCATTTGGTCCGATTCTTAGAGCTCTATGCCAATTTTGGTGGCTCTATCTCTTATGCTTTTTAGTATTTTTCAAAAAATGTATTACAAAATTTTGTTTTCAACGTCTTGTAGCTTCCTTAATATTCACCACACAATGTTGTTGGTCAATGTATCCCCATTTTATTTTACATCAACAATCCCGTCCCGGAGTTTGGCACATGAATTCTACTCCACGCTGTATATTAATTATATCTCATGGTATGCGGCAGAGCAGGTGGTTTAATTACAACGTCCACCTAGTGGACTTGAAAGTCATGCCAAGAGCAAGATCCCATCTCTTACTCGCCCCCTCCCCTGCCCTTCCCAAACCGTGGCCATCGCAACCCTTCTCTTTACCTCAAACAACTTGCACACATACGTAGAGCATGTGTTTGGCCGGAGGTCTGCTCGTTCGTTATAAAGGAGCCGTCACACACGAGAAATTACCCCCGCCTGGAAGAGGGTTGCAAGTGTTGCGTCTATAGCAGCCTCTTCCGTAACACGCCGACCCTTTGACTGGCCCCTTGCCGCCAGGATACCACCCTCCCTACCCCTCCTACTCTATACACCCTCTTATCTAGCGTGACATTGGCTATATTCGAAGACGTTCAATGTTTCTTGAACATGTATCCCGCAAAGTTGTACAGATGTACTACGCAATTTCCATGCAATACAACATTACAAAACTGGCGAATTTATTTTGCCTATGCCTTGACGTTTTATTTTAAATATTTGTATGCACATGTAAGTATATATACAAATACATAACATGTCGTGCAAATGCATTGCGTTTATTTACGGAATACTGATGTTTATATTTTGTTTCGTAACGAATAATGCGTGGTAAATTATGTACGCAAGAACGTGGGCGAGTTAAAAACGTAACCCGAAAAGTGTCCCTAACTCAAGAAATGTTTCACCTAAGCCAGAATTTAAGGACAGTGCTTTCATGACTGGAAAGGTTCAAAACTACTTTTTTTTTTGTAAATTATTAAGCCATTAGTTAATTGAAAAGTTTCGTAAAAACATTTCGTTTAACCTCGCGTGTTCCATGTATCCCAAGAAAATTGCACGTGCAATTCTGCTTAATTGCCACTGGCAGTGTGTCTTTGTGGAAAGTCGTTTCTCATTTGACTGTAGCAACCAAAATAGTTCCCAGTATGTTTTTAAGGCAAGTAAGAGTTATCGGCCACGTGCATGAATCCGCACATAGCTTATTTCAATTGTGAGCAAACACTTACGACTCGGTTTAAAAATGCGTCTACTTATTGGTGAGCTCATCAAGGTGAATAGCAACGTGTGTTGTGTAAAAAGAAAGGTTGTTTTATTTCTTTATTTAAACGTGTAGAAATCGTTCGCGAGAAATTAGGGTGTTGCATAAAAACAAAATGCACTAGAATGTATCTGGGAAAGTTACGAAAAAGTAGGGGCAGCGGTGGTGAATTTCTCAGTTTATAAGCTTTCATGATAAAATAAACACTTTTAAAGTCACGTCTCTCAATAAATAAGAATAAATACTATAGATTTTTCCTATAGCCTCTGTCTTAACAGTTAAGAGTATACTATGTGTCAGCACATACTTCCTCACTCTCTCTGAAAAAAAAAAAAAAAAAACTACAGTTGCAGGTACCGTACCTGTGTTAAAATAGGGACAAAAAACAGTTTTGTTGTTGGTACTACGTGAACTGTTCCTTCAACAATCTGTTTTGTAGAAGAATCAAAGGACCTTGTGGTTTTTACACACCAGATGGTAACTTCTACAGAACAGAGTGTTGAAGGAACTATTTTGATGGTACCGACAAACAAACTGGCTTGTTGTCCCTATTTTAACAGAAGTATGATAACGTCATAATTTCTTTTTTCTCAGTGCTCGTTCGTAGACTTATTCAACTATGTTATTTGATTGTCTACAGTTACAGAATAACGTCCGAGGTGGAGTTTTTGAAAACGCATACCTCCAAACTGCAGTAAAGACGTGTTAACTGAAAAGTTCGCGCACGTCCTCAGAGGAATGTGAAATTGATGAATAAACCACGGACTCAGGACACATGGTCATGCGGACTTCAAGAGTTACAAGCTTGCAATCACTAGGCAATCACTGGTCATGAAGCAGAGGTACAGAAGTGCACATAAGGCACTGAAACAAACTGGTGTGCAAATATGTTCACCAAAACTATACAAGTAGTGCGTCCATGTGACCTGATACAGTGTAATTTTAGTAGGTAGGTATAATTCAATCATTTGTAAGTATGTTAAAGAATACACTTTGTTTATGGTATTCTAAGGCCATATGTTGTTATAAAACTCGCAATGTGATACATAAATAGTAATGCCAGCCATTAAAGTTAGCTGCTGTGTGTTACGTTACACAGGTTATTTTTTCTGTTACGATTTCCACACGCTAAATAGTAAACGAAGAAGTGTTTTGAGACACTACTCGGCAGTAGCTGGCCTTGACATATTCTAAGGGATGGATGTAGGGGGGGGGGGGTTGTCAAACGGAAGAATTGCAGCAAAGCAACAGTGTCACTAACATCAGTCGACATATTGATTTATTTTATTTTCGCTTGAATTAAATTCGGATAAGTAAAATGTGACATTTGTAATTACAGCGTAATTTATATTAATAATATGCTACAGTACAAACATAGCAGTTGAAGGTCTTATCTGTATTACTGTCAACATTTATTTATGCCATAGTCGGTCCGGATTTTCTTTTCTTTATTTATCTGATGGCATTGCAGCCTAAAAAAACATTAAAAGTTCAACTGTCATCTTTGAACTACAGCACAAACTAAATGAAATCACAATGTTGACATTTTTTCATCTTAGACTCTCATAAGAGCGAGAGTTTGAATAATCCAATATACGACGACTGAAACTACTGTGGTGTATACTTCTTAGTTTACAGGTGTTCATGATAAAATAATTTATTGTTGCGAGCCGCGACTGTCTGGCTGGGCGGTGTAGAACGATACTGTGGTGGCGGAGCTAGGACACCCCCTTCCCACTCACTCCTCGGCGCTGTGGCTGTCGGGCAGGGCGGCGAAATACGATACAGTGGCGGCAGCACTAAAAGGCCTCCTCGGGTGCCGCATGGATTGTATTACTCCATGATAACCACCTGCACCCAGTATTGGGTAACCGAGAGAAAATATCGTGATCTGGAATGATCCTTGACATTGAAGCGACATCCTTCCAGGAGGTTGGAGAACAGAGACCCGCCGAGATAATTCGAGAAGAAGGAGGGTGAGGTATATAAGGGGGAGCTGCAGCAGGAGAGACAGAGTTTTTGCTGGCAGGTGCCTAGTGTGATCTGAAGTGATAGCGACAAGTATTGGATTGCGACGACTGTTCAAGGGCGTCCAGCGAGTGGGACCACAGCAAGTAGGAGGAAGAAGGTGATTCTAGGCCAGAAATATTCTGCGATATTATTTCTTTGGGTCCACCATTGCGAGTGACTAGTAACCTTTCTATAGACAGAGAACTTGTGTAGATGTATTTTTTTATCCTTTATGTAAGTAGTAGTTGTTTCTTCTGTTTGCCATTTATTGTGATAAATCTTTATAGACATAGATTTTTTTTGTATATACAGTTG
>PNEQ01005253.1:0-38762 GCA_003012365.1 Medauroidea extradentata
TGAGTGCTCAAAGAACATCTTAAGGTGTAAGGTGTATATTGATGATTTTCAATATTGTTTCACTATAAAATTTAAATAATTTTTTTTAATTGGCCTGTACACTTTGTACCTGTATCCTGTATTGTTTCAGTTCCAAGATATTGTTTACATCATTTAGACCTTTTCTATTGCTTAGCGGTAACGAAGGTCACTAAACAATTGTGAAATTGTTTACGAAAACCTATTTTCTCAGGAAAAAAAACAGTAGTTTCTGCCTGTTATTTATTCTGCATTTAGGCACGAAATATGCCTAAATAGCACCATTTTGCACTTCAAAATCTAAAATTTTCCGGGGGAGGACCCCCGGACCCCCCACTCTGTAAGGGGGTATGGGTCAATAACTAAAGCTGGGCCCCTCCCGAACAAAAATCCTGGTTACGCCACTGTAGAGTATCCAAGCCAACTATTAGCAATATTACTCGCCAAAATTTGCATAGTACTGGTAGAAGAATTAAAATATATGTTCAAAGTATGAACTCGAAAATTTAATATAATAAAGATTAATAAATAGATTTAGAGTATACGGGATATTATTGTTTCTTCAGTCTTAAAAATTCAAAGAACAAAGAAATGTGGTAAAACAAATAGCATCAATACGTTGGTATTTATATGTTTGCTTATTACCTCACCACTGTAGTTAAACCATTAATAATATGCACATAGCAATATGCGTCATTCGTGTAGAACATGCCACAAAATAACTGTTAAGCTCAGACTGTCCCCTGATGCAGATGACGAATCGGAGGCCGGACTGCCCGCAGGAGGAAAAGAAAAGTTTGTATAATGTAGAAACTAAAAAGGTTGCGTGTGAAAAGTTCAGTCAAACTATATACTGGTACAAGGATTGAATAGTGAACGGTGTACCCATCATGGTTGTTTGGCTGTAGGTTCGGAGCTTTGCCTTAGCAAACAACGTCATTAAGATTTATGTATTATTGCAAATAATTATCGTATATATTGGATTCCTTGTGAAGTCATATAAATGTCTCTTATTCACGTTTGGTTATTTCCCCTTAGTCTATGTTTAAGAATGTTTACCTTGCACATTTTAAGCAGGCACAATTGTCATATAAGCCGTTTAGGGTAAATTTTCAATCCGGATTGAAGCTGGAGTGGACTGAGGAATCCAGATTGAGATTTTACTATAAACACTTTGTTGTGGACTGAAGTAGGAGTGAAGCGAGATAATCCACTCCACTTGTTGAGGTGGACTGGAGTGAAGAATCCGTAATGAGATTTTACTGTAAACACAGACTGGACTGAAAAGAAAATGCGCAGGACAAAGTTGCCGCCATATTGTGTTGTTATGTGTTGTGGTTAGGTTAAAAAATAACAGCGAACACATTATAATTTAACAGAAAGCGCTAAAAGCAGGTGTTTGTAAAGCTAAACTGCTTTTATAAAGCAAACAGAACAAGACAAGTGGTGCATCTCATGAAGAAAAGCCTTATTTGGAACAACTCTTATATTTCGTTTGTCAACTGTTCTCTGCTTCGTACTGTCGCCGATAGATAGCATTATTACGTTTTCTGTCCATTTTGACCTCAACTTGGCTCTTGTTTACAGTTCAATCTGGATTGTTATATTTACCAGAAACACAGTTCGTCAATCCATGTTCGCTACACATTCACTCCGAGTTGACTCCACTTCAGGTTCAATCTGGATTCAAGTTTTACCCTAAACGTAGTAATATATTAGTTCGATAAGTATGCCATGACTAAAAGAGGAGCTGGTGTGGCATGTTTACGTACGCGATAACCCTGAAGCTACACTGTTAACTAGTTCTGACAATGCATGTTCCGGGCGGCCTGAGTATACGTTTCTTAAAGTAAATACTATTGATAAAGTCATTATTGTAAACGTAACATATAAACCGCCAAATATTGGTGTCCTGAGTGATCTTAGATGTATCCTGACAATAACAGCACAGGGATATCAGCTTATTATTATTACGTCCATCTTCAGTGTCAATCTTCTAAAGATTAACAGCGAATCTTAATATATAAATTACTTGATTGCATCATACAATTTAGACACCTTGCAATTAAACGCTACGCATTGCTCGAAATCAGCTGACACGTGGCTAGACCTAACGATTACTCCTAGGAGCGATAAAATACTAAATCATGGGCATCTTGTCTCACTCGATTTGTCTCATCATTAATTAATTTTCCTGTCATATTCAGTACACACTTCAAGTTTGTTCCCAAAATGTGTAACGTACAGAAATTTAAAGCTGATTAATGCTAATGAGTTGCTAGCTGCAGCAACACTGCTCCCCTGACAGCATGTTGAAGTGGCTGACACTGTAGATGAGAAATTGGCTGCTTTAAACAATATTATACTAAACTTGTATGACAATGTAGCACCTAATATTTCCAAGCGAGTTACTCGTCCGGCAGCCGCCTGGCTAACAGATCTAGTCGTGGCTGTGATGGCCAAGCGCGACGAAGCTTATAACCACTTTTTAAGAGTAAGACGGGTTGGCCTTCCAGAAAGCAACTTTTTTTTAATATATACAAAAATCTTAGAAATAAATGCACGCAGGACTTCAGACCAGCAAACCTCAGTTACTAACACTTATCAAAAGAGCCGCATACCCTCCAAAAATGTGGTTAAATCTCCGCAAACCAAAAGTACCTATTGTCAAAAACAACATTACAAATATTACTTCTAAACTTTCCTCTCCTGACGAGATTAATGATTACTTCGCCACTCTTCCAATTAGTATTGATAACACAAGCAAGAACACAGAAATTCGAAACCTTAGTTATACAGTACAAATCCTAATTTTTTTTTTTCGCCACGTCGCAGAATGAGTATAACTCATTTAGACGAATCAAAGTAATAGCTCAAGGCAATGAAGATTTTTCTATCAAACTGATTGCACCTATCGTACCTGCAGTTCTGTCAATGGTTAATTTTTCACTTCAAGTGGGAATTTTCCCAGCATTCTGGAAGAAAGCACTAGTGTTACCTATTGCAAAGTCTCATATCCAATCTCCTAAAACGCTACCGCCCTATTAGAGTTCTGCCACTGTTTGCAAAGGCAATAGAACCTATGGTACATCGACGAATATTTGCGTGAATTAATAAATTTAGCAGGTTACACAAATACTAATCTGGTTTTCGTTCTCAACATGGTACTAGCACTGCTTAAATCGATATAACTGATGTATACGACACGCAATGAAGGACCGAAAATTGACGCTTTTAAGCCTTGCAGATTTTAGGAAAGCTTTCGATTCTGTCAAATCATGATAACTTGCTTGCAAAGTTGAACCATATTTATAATTTCTCATCCAATGTATTTCAGTGTTTCGGATCGCATATAAATTATCGAAGCCAATGCGTCATATCGAATGGCCAATAATCTCAGCTGCGTCTATTAAAAGCTGGTGTTCCTCTAGGTTTTGTTCTTGGCCTTCCTATTTCTATAAATGACAATGAAAAAGCCTATTTTTCTTCAAAAATCTCCTCTGTGAGGATGACTTACAGATTTGCATACACTTAAATAAGAACGAAATTACAACCGCAGTTGGTCACATGAATATCTTGCAACAATTCAGAATTGGTATGTTTGCAACTGCCTTAATGTAAACCTGCCAAGACCCAACGCATCGTCATTACTTCTCCTCCCTTTCTATCCGCTGTTATTCAGACTGTTTTTCCAGTCGTAACCTTCAATAATATTAAAATTTATCTTCTACAATCTGTATATAGCTGAGGCGTAATAACTGACGAAAATGTGTCGTGGAATGCTCATATTACTAACTGAATCAGTTATTTGACAAATCCTTAAGTCCTCCAGAGTAAATTCACGGTAAACTAAAAAATACTGTCCACACATAAGAAATTTGTAAATATGATTATTTTAAGAAATTAATGACGTAAGGTATAACGTGTGTGTGTAACATGTGTTTCCTAGCCCGGTCAGCGCAGTACACGCAAACTCTATCTGCTGTACCTCTGGATACAGAAACTATATTCCAATACTAAGTTTTCATTGTTAACTAAAAATAATAACATATCGGCAACTAGACAAATGTCTTCATCACTTCTATTTCAGTAATAGAGAAAAATTTAAAACCACAGGTCATTATTTTGTTTTATTTTCACCATCTAGCCATTTTATTGTTTGTTGTTTTTCTACATCCACTAAACAATGACAGAGATAGAAAACCAACCTACTAGCCAAGTAAACGTAATTTTACTTACAGTTATATTACATACTCTCAACACTAAATTCACTTTACATTACTTCAGAAACCAATATACAGCAAATAGTAACACCTTAAAAATTTTCCAAATATAATAATTAACAATTTCATAACATAAAAAATATTTAAATCAGATATCTTAAAACTAATAAATAATTAGACCTATATTGCTCAGCAGATATGAAAAATATGAAAATTCTATGGAAACTTCAATTTAAGTGCATTCTTTCTGAAAGTGCTTTATAACATCAAATCGACTTAACCCTGCACATTTAGAAAATAAAGTGTGACAGATAGTTAATAAAAATATTGTCATTAAAATAATTACAAGTATTAAAATTTTAATATGTCACAAAGTGGTGTAAATCTCTAACTCATGCCATGATTATAAAAAAAATATTAAAAGTGATGGACTTATAGGTTTACTCAATCCTACAGAATATCCAGGAGAATTTTGATCATTAACTTAGTGATATTGGTTCTGTTTAAATGTTTACAACCTAATTGCAAAATATAAAAATACACACCCACCTAAAAACTTGATCAAATAATAATAATAATAATAATAATAATAATAATAATAATAGTAACAATAACAACAACAATGTTTTGAGTTAGACTACTATTCTAGAAAAACGTCACCAAATTCATTCATAACAGATTATAAATAGTTTTACTTCACATTACCACTGTACATTATAAAATGTTGCACTTAACATCCTGGAAATTCGCATCACACGTAGGTCGTAACAAGTACGAAAGTGTTCCTTTCCATTATTACTGTACGTTATCAAATGTTTCACTCTACATCTGAAACATCCTTATCACACGTAGGCCAGTCAAAAAATTATTGATAAAACTGCTGCACATTCACATCATGAGGAATGTATTTACTCAATCTTCGCACATCTTCCATCTTCTGCTCCTGAATAGAACGTTTAGCAGCAGAATAGGCTGTAGTTGTCGGGAAATCAATAATTTCCTTCCTTGTGTTGTGGATGTTAAACGTACTTTCAAACAGTCCATTACTGTCACTGGCCACTACTACAACTGGTGTGCTGCTTGCAAGTGAAAAGTGCATGAACTTTGAAGGATGCAAGGCCTTAAGTATGATCTTTGAACGATTCTTGCAATGGGTTCGTGTTATGAACATAACAGTTATTTTGGACATACGTAATTGCGGGCGAGTGTAGTGCAGAAAAACCCACAGTATAACAAAAACAAAGGAAGGAAGGCTGGTAAGCTGTAGTGAACAGACATAAAAAATACAGATAATTCCGCGAAGGAATTTAGTCATATCCCAAAAGTCGACACAAGGACAAAAACAAATAAAAGCAACACAAAATTAATTCTTAAGTAGAATATAGTCTACTGGAGACAGACGACAAAAAAAAAAAAACAGACGAAAAAATTGTAAAAAACCCAACAAAAATGGGATGTGTGAAAATGGCACCGAATGGACGAACGACGATAAACACAAATACCGAGAGACACAAGTGAATGCGAGCACAGGCAAGACGCACCACAGTCAAAAAAACAGACAAATCACAGTAGGATTCTCAAGACGACAGCAGGTGCAACGTTTCGGGAACTGGTATCTGTTCCCGTCGTCAGGCTGAGGAACTCTAGCAAACAGACTGACTGCGACATCTGGAAAAACAACAGTCTTATATAGGACAAATGCCTACTTGTAGCTCAGCCAATGGCAGTGCAGCTGCCTTCTGATTCGCCGCGCAGCTTGTAATGGGCTTATATGCAGTGAGACGTGAATCAGGTATATTGCTCGTGTCGTGGCTGTCGTGGCGTGAACATCGTGCTCCTGCGGAACTGCGCGCCGGGAGGTGCCGCCATTTTCATCGCAACGAAGGTGCCGTGGCCTGTAGGGGGCGGTGCGATGGCGGCAGCGACCATCTGCAATCGAGCGCGTCCTGTTGGTGGCGAATACAGGGCTCCTCGCTGAGGAGTTGTCAGGAATATTCAAATACTGACTCATGGACCAACTGGCCGGTGCGCAAGCGCCTTCGACGGCAGGGGCGGCGAACTGTACAGCTCAGCATGAAGATGGACGACGCGCTCTGCGGGAAGCAGTCCAAGGGTCAAGGTGGCCTGGAGGGATCTCGAGGTGCTGAAACATGCGAAGTGTAGCGAATCCAACTGCTGGATCCTGCGGGCTGTGGACTGCAGGGCGTGTGGGGAGCGAGAAATGGAATGCATCGGAACTTGGACCAATGTCATCGGGGACCTTCGACGTCGGGGCAGGTGGACCTAGCCCGCCACATGGTAGATCCTCGAGATCTCGCCCTTTCAAGACCGACGGATTATTTTGGAGAAGAGGGTGGGGGTGGCTCCCGGGGGCTACGCTCCTTCTCCACCCTGACAATGAAAGTAAACTGCTGTCTGCGAGAAGAGAGAAGATGGAGCCTGTGTACAGGCTGAGCTGTGCGGTTTTCTGCTGCTGTCGCCGAGAAGTAGGCTTGGCCTACATTGCTGTTTTGAATATTGTTGCGCCAGGCTTGCCTGACGCGGGAATATCCTTAACAGCTCGGCAATCGGACAAACTGGCTTTGTTCGACTTGTCGCCACCAGGGGCGCTCAGGCCCAACTGGCGAAAACAGGCTCGCTGAGCCGCCATTCTGATTGGCCGGAGCCGCCGGCCAATCCCATCTCACTTCACCAGCCACCTCATCTTTCCTAGTGTTCTGGCAACAGGACGTCGAGCCATACCTATCTTTATCACTGCCTACCACTTAATTATGCGGATATTTTTATCCCTGCCACGCCTGTCGCACAGCTTTTACCAGCACCCTACCCTATTTGTGCTGGTTTTTCTGTGCCCTTATTCTGACTCTTCATCTCTTCGGGGGGAGGTCATGGCCCCAATCGCGGCCGTGGCCTCCATTTTCAACCCTGCTTCGCCGGGATGCACGCCACCTTTCCCTTAGAGAAACCGCAACTCAGGTGTATGAGGCTTTGCCTGGAGACACATTCACTCCCCATCCCTTCCTTCGTTTTAGCGACTAATGCATGTCGGAGTACCCATTAGACTGAGCTGGGGTACACGCTGACGTGGCGGGATATGGGGGCCCGTCAGGAAAAAAAAATTAGGTGTATTGTTTTCCAAATAAATGGTTTAGAAAAATATAATTTAAATAATGACAATCATTGTAGATTATCTAACAAATCAGGTAGAGTTTGCTTTTTTAGCCACAGTGTTAGAATTTAAAGTAACCTTAGGCACATGAAATGTGTTTTTTTTAAATATATTTTGTATGATGTACCATACATGTTGATGTTTGATTTATGTACTGTGGTGAAATTTTCCGGAACTGTCGCGCCACGTACATTGTTTTTTTATTTAAATAGTTAAACATTTCCAAATTTAGATTGCTGTTGTTTTTAGGAAATTGTATATTATTGAACATTTTTGGTGGTAGCTAAATAATATCCACAAGATTCAATGACTTTATAGTCGCATTTATATTTGCATTCAAGTTAATTATATAATTAAGTTTTCTCAATATTTCTGTACACAATGTGTGGGTCTCCTACAGTTATACACAGGCTAAGTCAGAACAGGTTGTGTTTACTTTGCGTGGTGATAGCTCACAATAAACTATGAGGAAAACGTGTTTTTAATTCGTCCTACAAGTGCATATAGTGGGAGTTATGCTAGCCTAAAAATTGATTTTCGAATTACATATTAATTAATATATCAAAAACTACTACATATTAAACAACGATACTCTGGGCTTTCTATCGACAATAACTGGTTTTCATTTCCATAAATTTAGTTTGTTAATATCACCGGCTAATCATTGTTAAAATGGGGTACATTATCTTGTTTTGGCTTATAACTCTGGGACACATCATTGTTATTCATGTTGTACTACAGAACATTAACTAGGTGCAAAAGTGTAATAAAAAAGATAGTCTTGTCGGAAAGTGCTAGAGTGAATAATTTTCGAAAAAATGGCATGTCAAATTTTTGCCATTCAAAATACAGAAAAATATATCGCCTGAAACACATGCAGCCAATGCGACTGTCTTGCAAGGCGGGTAACCAAACAAATAGGCGTGTCGTAATGGTGCGATTTCGATAGCTTTTTAATCGAAGAATTGTAACTCAGATGTTGTAATTGTAGGTTACATAGCACGGCAAAGCGGTTGCATTATGTTATGAGAAAATCTGTGGCATTAAAAGAAAACAAACTAATCAATGGCACTGCGAACTACGTTTTACACAATCCCAATTCCAGGTTATCCGACAGACAGTTGAACCTTTATCGCTATAGACACGAAACTACACAAAACAGACATCCCATTACTTGCGTAAATAATGTTATAGCTGATGTTATAAAATGCATTTCTTGTTATGTAAACAATGAATTATTAACATAAGCAACGGTTGTGCGAACACTTAAATAAATTAACTACGGATACATTAAATCAGATAGTAAATATCTTAGTTTGAAATTATGTTACAATTTAACGTAAATGTAGAGTCAAGCAAGAAATATCATATTAGATAAGTTATTTTAAACCAGTAACAACTTTGTCAGCAATATTGCAACCATGAAAGATCTTATTTATAAAATTTTTAAACACCAACCATTAAAAAACCTCAGGAATAATACGTTTTAAAAAATCATGCATATTGTACATTATTGCAATGATAAGTTGTATAATTTACAGTTTACGGATATTGAAATATATAAGTCCTTTTTTATTTTCAAAAGATTCCTGAAATTACTACACAGGTGACACAGAACAGAGCGAAACAAGATTGTAAAGAGTTGTAGTCAGCACATTATAGTTTACAGGACGTGCTCGAAGTTTGAACCTCTCACGTCCACACATGCTTGTAGACGATGCGAATGAGACTGACGAACACGTTCCAGAACACCACGACTTGCCCGCACAGTCTGACATGTATTCTGCACATGTAGCCACAGTTCTTGTTCGTTTGGCACGTCACTCGCGTACACCTGGATATAGTCTGACGGATTCAGTTCCGGTGACCTTGCAGGCCAAGCCACGGGACCACCACGTCCAGCGCCGTGGGTAAACATCATCCAGTTACTGCCTGACTGCACGACTGAAGTGCGCTGGTGGCCGATTATGTGTGTACCTCATGTAACAACGTAGATGCAGTGGTACATCTTCCAGCAGCTATGGTAGGTCAATCTCCAGAACACAAGATACGAAGCTATATTGAGTCTATGAGGGCCACATACCACCTACGATTCCCGCCCAAATGTTCAGTGACAACTTATGATGGAAACGTGACTCAAGAACTATGGGCGAATTTACATGAGCCCACACATGCTCATTGTGGAAGTTAAATCTGCCAGTTTTTTTTTTTTTTGTGATTACAGATTCATATATGAACATAACTGTAGAACAGAAGGCCTGATGATCTGTTAACTGACGTAGGAACCATTGACAGTACTGCAACCAAACCGGGTGATCTGGTAGCTCAGGGGACTGCACTACGGGCTGAAAGTGAAAGGCAGTTTAGTCTCTCTCTCTCGTTGTAGTATGCGACGTATTGTAGATTGCGATGTACTTAGTCTTGCAGCAGTTCACCGTGTTCTGATACGTGGATTGTCAACCACACAGTCCAAAACGTCGTCTACAATACTATATTCGTCCGCAATATTTGGCGTTCCGTAGCTAGCTCAGGTGACAACACTCTTAGAGCGCCTAAGAAACGTACAACTAAACTCGTCATTACTCGAAAACCATTCATTCAAACGACTTCAAAAATTTTACCATACAAAAATGGACTATCCTTCCAATGATTGCACCTGTAAATTTTCCTTAAGTTAGATGTTTAATTGTTTAAAACATATTTAAACAATGTCCGGCGCACTGTTTACAGAAAAGTGCAGGACAAAATGTGGTAAGCGACAAACTTTTTTGTTGTTGAATATAGATGGGGGCTACCAGTGAACGAAAGAAAGATAATACTCTAAATTTTATATATATGCCCACTCGAAGAGTTCCGCGACACGCAGTTATTTTTATGGCAGGTAGAACACAGAACATTTTCGCCGCCGCCGCGCGCTCGTTATATTCAACATGCACTGCAGATCAGATTCCAGATTCTCCTGACACACTCTACCATCGTCCATCGCTTATTTTTGCCAGTGTGGGCGAGAGGAAGGTATACTTCCCAAAAAGTCTATAAAGTTACCTTACTGATTTCCCTGTTTCAGCCGTGTATAGAATATTATTGTATGTGGTTTAGTGGCTTTGTATTGCTTGCATACAATGGTATAATGTCCGGCACCAAATGTACAAATAGCATGGCTGCGGGCTTTCGTTGTTTAAATTCCCGCCTGATAGTACATGAAAAGCTATTTGGTTGCAAAATTGCAGACTAGTTACTGATAGTGAATATTTCGAAACTCATTACTTTCAGAATTTTTTTTTATTTTGGATACATAAATGTAGTGTGTAGGTTGTCATTAATTAAAAAAAAAAAAGTTTGATATTACAACTCGTGTATGGTCTATGTACAATGTTACATGGCACATCATATACAAAATTAAGGAAGATGTAAATTTTGTCTCTATTTCAAAATGTAGAATATTCCTGTTAAGCAGGTTTTAAACATTGGCCCAAGTGATTAGGCCAATCTTGGAAGGAAGAAATGCCAATGACTAAGAAACGGACAGTCGCTATTTACACACTCGGCCAATTCATTTTTAACCAGTCATACGGCCAATTTAAATTCCATGAAAATTGAGGGTCAAGTTTATCTGTAAATTGCTGCAACTACATTCATACTCTATGTATATGTGCAAAATAATGTCCACTGATCCATTTACAAACTTCATATAACAATATTTTCCTCCCAAACTACATAAAAATGTAAAATCACAACACCAATGCATGCACCAATGTGTTAACACAGACCAAGTTAACACCAATGCATCCGCCAATTCCTTTGATGGTTGGACCAAAAACCGATGATGAATGGCAAAGCTTCCAACACATGGCCAACATTCCAAGATCGGCCAAGCACCATTTACACACTTGTCGATTCCATCCAAGGTCGGGTACTGGGCCAATGTGTAAAGCCGTCCTTAAAAGAATTGCAGGATTTGCAAGCAACAATAAAACACGTAAATAAAATAGAATCGACCATTATTGAATATAAGTGAAATCTATTCATACATTAACTTTTTCAATATGAATTTTTCGTACCTTTCTATCAAATGTATTATCAGTATGTAACCTTTTCCTTGGGAAAAGTTTTGTAAAATAAATTAAAAAGACAAGATATCGAAGAAAACTAACTATAAGTTTATGTTTTTTTAATAGGCCTATATAGTGTTTTGAAACTTAATATGCTCGACACGGTAACGTTCGACACTGTACGATTAAATTATTTAACTAGTTCGAGTACATATGTTGATGGATATTACTTAGTATCGGCGTAAATTGTATCGCTAGTTCTCAATATGACATAAAGAATCGTGAATCATCGCATGTGAACTAAATTTAATCAAATATGCAATACATAAAATATGGAAATGTATTCTAAAGAAAGAAAAAAGTTAATCGTTTATCTATCTCTGCCCGTTTTGTATAAGGTTTTGGGGAAACATTGCATATGTCCTAATTTAAAAAAGAGAACATTTTCACATGTTGATTAGTAGCAGTTTTTCCTACTCTTGGTTTCGGTAAAACAATTAAAACATTCACAGATTTTTTTCTGGGTTAAAAGACAAAAAATGTATTGCAGCATAAAACTATTATAGATAAAAGTAAGCTTGCAAAGAACAGTTTCCAACTAGGCATTTTGTACGTGTTATTGGCTATAATTTGTAAAGAAACTTGTGAATTGTTAAATTGTAGCTCATTGAAATTCATGCTGTAGAGGAAAATGTATTGTTGTCATTAGTATTGCATGCATTAAACACAAATTCACAGAAAAAAAAACTTATCTTTGTTGAGTAATATCTAGCCCTGGTGTACAGTTTTAAACATCGTGACATGTTGTACTGTTGTAAATGGTAATTTACCATGTTATGCCCAACCATTGTCTTAATTTACGTTCGTAACTGTAGAGAACACCGATCCATTGTCAGTTAAAAAATTTAATGTGTCTGCATAGCATAACAAATAGTACTATTGTTTGTAGTGTCTTTGTAAACAAATAATATTTTCTGTAGAGTGTCAATTTCAGGTAGTTTAATACAATTAAACGTGTTAAAATCACGTAAATAATCAAATAAAAAAGTAAATATTTTTTTTCGATCTCAGTTTACCATATTTTCCATATAGAAAAGAAACATGTCATGCATTTAATTTTGGTAGTAAATTCATAGAGTGAAATCTATGTAAAAATAAAAGCTATTTTGTTGTTGATTACAATCACTTTTATTGTATGAGTTGCAGAGCAAATCTAAAAC
This sequence comes from Medauroidea extradentata, assembly GCA_003012365.1. Taxonomy (NCBI): domain Eukaryota; kingdom Metazoa; phylum Arthropoda; class Insecta; order Phasmatodea; family Phasmatidae; genus Medauroidea; species Medauroidea extradentata. The sequence continues at coordinate 12,683 of PNEQ01005253.1, forward strand.
ATGTAGTACAATTCGTCAGTCTATAACATAATTTAGAATAACCAGTCTGCCAGCGAAAACTTACAAATTGTAAATATTTGTTGTTAATTTACAGTTTTATGTTTACACAAAAATTTACAGTGCTTGTAACAAATGTAGATTTAATATTACCATTATCAATGGTGTGTGGATGAAGCAAGGGTGAACCTATAGTCGGATCACTGATCTAGACCGCGCGCGTCTGAAATATTTCTCGTTTTATACCTGCCGCCAAAATAACTGTGTGTCACGTAACTCTTCGAGTGGGGTATAGGAATTACATTTAGAGTATTACCTTTCTTTCGTTCACTGCTACCCCCCGTCTATCTTCAATAACAAAGAAGTTTGTCGCTTACTACATTTTGCCCTGCACTTTTCTGTAAACAGTGCGCCGGACATTATTTAAATATTTTTTCAACAATTAAATTATTTATGTGTTCGCCAAGAGAAACACTAGCTAACTACAAGGCATTAGTAAACAGGAATCGTTCAGAACCATCCATTAATTGTAATATGTAAAATGGAAACTGTATTACGAGTACACAGTTCAATAATTTTGTTATATTACCGAAATATTATTTATCCTACTTTTCATTGGAAAGGTGTAATATTTTTACAGGGTTCACTAACAATTTTTGTCAACGGTTTCACATGCTTGGTAATTAAGCGTTTTCAAAATTCGTTCTCTCGTGGCCACAAGATTGCTCTTCAAAGTATTAAAAGTTTAAATCAACTAAACAAATATGATATTTCTTGCTTGGCTCTACGTGTTACCTTATAACGTAACTTATTTTCAAAGTACAATCTTTACTATCTGAATTAATGAATCAGTAGCTAATTTATTTAAGTGTTCACCCAACTGTTGCTAATTTATTATTCATTGTTTACATAACGAGAAACACATTTTGTAACATCACTTATAACATTACTTACGTCAGTAATGCGATGTGTATTTTGTGTAGTTACATTTCCATAGCGATACAGGTTCAACTGTCTGTGGGATTAGTTGGAATCGGGATTTTGTAAATCACAGTTTCGACATTCGTCTCGTTGTTATTTTATAAATTTATTATTTTTCAAACTGTTTCTGCGGGTGTTTGGTCGTCTATTGTTGCTGTGTAAAAGTTCTGGATACTATGATACTAGATAATGAAAAATTTGCAAGTAATTTTGTCCGGGTAGCAGGTCGTCGCTGTCCTATCGGGGCGGACCGATACTGATGTCGATTTGTCGGTATGACTCTTAAGTAATAGTCGCGCGCACGGAGACCCCGACAACTAATTAGAATATTAAATGCCGCGCAATCACTGTCTCTCTCCAATTGCTAACCAGAGGTGTCTCGGCCCGACGTACTTTGTGACTCGGCGAACTCTTAATGGCGTCATGACGCCAAAAACAACGACGATGATGGCGCCTCGGCTCACAATACTCCGCGTCTCGACACCTAGCTTCGACGCCTGACGGTGGCACTCTGCCCTACCGTCGCCGCGACTCGCCGACGACCCTCCGGCTTGACACGTCCGTCCCCGGCTCGCTTCTCTCTCCCTGATCTGCGCCAAAACCCCCCGTCACTTGGCCAGCAAGCTCCGGTTCGTTTTGGGCCAATCAGGAGTCAGCATACACCCGATGGCCCCGCCTCTCGAGGACAACAATTCAGGCCAGAGCCGTATTTATTAAATCATTGCTTAATTTCTCGTCGCTATTTACATTCATTTACATAAAATGGTTCATTTACTGATTAACATTTATGATTTCTAAATTACTACATATCTATAACACAGTAACAACTAGCAAAGCCATTGGTTGGACCCCTCCCCTCGTGACCAGATAGGGGGTCGGTTCGAGCGGGGGTGGGGTGAGGCCCCAAGACACACTCTGCAACTGCTTCTCTCCCTCGTCTTCACAAAGACAAAATATATACAATTCCTTATTTTTAACGTAAAACTTGGTGTAGTATTGTTATTTTAATGAGAACTATTGCAACGTGATCGTGATACAATGACGAGGAGAATGAATGGTCGCAAGACATAGTTATTATTGCACATTAATTTATGATGGTTGACACTGATAACTATTGAATATACTAAATTGGGGTGGCGACCATATGGGCCTGTCACACAGTGCACATTACCATCAATTCGTAGATTTATTTTATACCACAGATTTCTATCACCACAGAATGCAACCGATTTACCATGCTATGTAACCTACAATTACACCGTCTCAGATACAATTCTTCGATTTAAAAAGCTATCGAAATCGCATCGTTGCGACACACCCATTTGTTTGGTTACCCGCCTTGCTATACAGTCACAATGTCAGAATGTGTTTCAGCGCTATATATATATGTATATATATATATATATATATATATATAGTATTTTAAATGGCAAAAATTTGACACGCCATTTTTTCGAAAATGATTCACTCTAGTACTTTTCGACAAGACTACCTTTTTTATCACACTTTTGAACCTGATTAATGTTCTGCAGTACATACAAATGAATGACAATGACATGTTCCAGATTTACAAACCAAAACATTACCTTATACCCCATTTGAACAATAATGGGCAGGTGATTTTAACAAACTGATGTTCTGAGAATGAAACAGTGCTCAAGAGTATTGTTGTTTAATATGTATAAGTTTTTAAGATATTAATTGATTTGTAATTAGAAAATCTATTTTCAGGGTAGTGTTACTCTGCCTATATGCACTTTTGGGACAATTTAATAATCGCTTTTTCCTCAAAATTTATTGTGAGATATCACCACGCAGAAATATCACATTACATGCTTACTCAAACTGCATATATAAATTACACACACACACACATATATATATATATATATATATATATATATATATATATATATATATATATATATATATATATATGTGTGTGTGTTGTTATACATATGTACGTAGTAAACTCGCAAGTTTTGTACATGTTGCACAAGTAGTACAACAAAAGTGCTTGTGTAAGGTACCGAGAACTGCGATACGGATGGCGTGTATGATTCTTAAGAAATGTTACATATTGATAACAATAATATAAGTCCTGTGGATAACAATGGGGTATAATACTTTAAGTCATTTGCATTGGATTCATGAAGCGAATACTAACTAGTTTCACTGGTAGAGCAACGATTTTATGGCGAAATGATTTTTACAAAATTTTGTAAGCGTTATGTTCGTATCTGCAGCTCTGCTACAGCGTCTGTGATTTGATGATTTTACTCTCATTTGCCTTGGCAAATTACAGACGTACGGATTCGCAATCATTTATTGTGATTAGTGCAGTAAAATGAAAACGTGCGCCTAAACAAAGACACTCTGCCAATAACCATGAAGCAGAACTGCCGATGTGCACGTGAGACACTGAAACAAAGTGGGGCAAAAACCATTTCACGACAAAATCTTTTGGCACTATTCACTGATAGTCTTTGGATCGTCCAGAATGTGAACGTTTGGTATAGGAAATAAAGAATAATAAGCTCCCTTGTTTTATTATTACTAAAGTGTTGACAGGAAAAATATTTTCTCTTTCCCAAAAAGATTTGCCTTCTGTTCCTGAAAATTAAAAAAATATATATAATAACTTAACACTACCGTAGTACTAATTTTGGCACTCATTTTGGCCAGGGAAATAACGTACGAAGTATTATTGCTTCCTTTTAGTCTCAGGAAAGGAGGTTGATATCCTTGCTCGGTACTCGTGTAAGTTGCTGCATGTTTACCAACAATGTAAATCACGCAACTTCAAAGATTTAAATCAGTTTCCCAGTGTTCCGCCTAACTTCGTTTGAGAGAAGTTAAACGGTGACTGTTTTACGAATTGTTCTCCCTCAAAAAAAGGGAAGCAATTCTACACTTGTTATGGTTGATACTTTTTCTGTATCTTACTTAGTGTTATAATGCCCAGGCCTTGCCTGTCACTGAACCCAGGGTATTATGACTTAATGTCTCTATGTGGTATGAGAGAATTATATTTCATTCGAGGTGACAAGACTTGCCTTCCAAGAGTCCACGACGCACGACCGTGCCCAGTGTGAGCGACCACAGACCTCAACCTCCCGGAGTTTACATCTGTCCGTGCTCTGACATTTGCCACGGGCTGACGACATTTCTCCTGCTGTGTGGCCACAATGTAGGACAGATCTCCTACAACGTGGGCTTCGCTCATTTTATGACAGTATTCTTGCGACATAGTTGCATAGTGCGTAGGCTTGATCCATAGCCAATCATGAGGTGTCTACAGTAACTTCTAATTATTTAGCCACTCCCCGTAGGGCGTCACCACTTCTGGAAGGAAGTTCCCCTTCCACTCAATTTTTGTGTTTATAATGGCATGCACGCCCTCGGTAGACTGACTTTGGTCTTCAGCTCTAAAACCTACAAGGAAGAACTGCTGCTGGGACGACCTGAAGCCTGCGCCATATGCCACGCCCTCAGTATAATCACCAGATTAGAACATGAAATTGTTTTTAGCTTTGTTAGTTAGCTTTGCCTCATGGGATACATCAGCTTCGCATTCAAGTATGTGAACGTAATTGTACATAGCTTTTTTAAATAAAATTATTGGCATTGAAATTGCCGCTCGGTCCCAGTTTAATAGTATTTTATATTCATTTATGTCTGGAGCTACCTCAGGCATAACAGTGTTTTTAATTCGTGGCCAGGAGACCAGTTTTGAAAAAAAAAAAAATCTTGCGTGTGGGAGAGAAAGAGAGAGATTCTTTTGTTTTGGTTCGCCTGGTAATTTAATAATTGAATGTACACAACTTTACGGATCATGTGAAGCAAAAATTGTTTTTTTTTTTTTTGCATACAATTAGGCCAAGTGAGTGCCAACCATCCACGTATGAATACGGCAGAGTTTTACTATAGAGGCATTAAGACAAATTTGACTGCTCATCGCGATTGTCATCAGCAGTAGACTGCATCCATTATATGTTGATTCTTGCTTTGGTCCTTGGTCATAGTTCAGCTACCGGCTTGACACCGAGTAAGGTCTTCTTTGTACCAGATGTATTACTTCTTTAACAAGCGAATGTTTGGGAATTGGATAATACTGTAGAAGAAAACATAGATTATCCTAATAGTGTAAGAATGCACGTGACCAACGGATCTTAACACTTCAAGAAGCGTTATGTAAGAAGACAGAATACCTGCGATATTAGTCATATAGAGCCCAAGTTATTTATTATTACTAAAAAGTAATTTTTTTAGTAAAAGAGCCTATAAATTTGTTTATTATTTGACCTTCAAGTTTGTTGGTCCACGCAAAACTGTTCAATTTTTAACTAATGTGATGATGCCTAGTCTTCGAGACCATTGTTTCTAATGCTATAAATAATTTGTTTCAGATTCTGCTCTCGTCTGAGGGAAATACCTTGTATGTTTGTATGTGTTTGTGTAGTTTATATAATGTACGTAATTGTTCTGATTACCTATTTGCTGATCTTTGGTATGTTCACTCAGAATTATTTACTTGTGATATTCTTGTACCTGATTAATTATATTCTGCATTGCCTATTGTTGTGATTTAAGCTATTCTTATGACTTAATACTGTTGCACGTCCTTGTTCTATTTTTTCATGCGTTTAGGATGTTGGGCGCTGTTCAATGCTAGTTGGATGAAGTCGTCGCCTGCATGGCGTTACCCGCTATGAAGAGCTGTGTTCCTGGCCGCCTTCTTATCAGGCGGACTGACACTGTCTTGACATGTTACAGCCTATGTACCAGCCTGGAGGCTTGTTTTCTTCATAGGGGATGCTGTGTTTGATTCTTGGAGTTAACTGTCCAGCAGTTACGACTTCTACTGCTTTGTTGTGTTACTGCCGCTTTCTACTGGACTGGACACCCAGGATGGAGCTAGCTTCAGCAGTGGTTGAAGTTGGCTGTTGGAGTTCGTAACTTAGCGATCGCACATTACAGACTTTGCAGCTTTAAAGTTTCAGTTTCGGTAATTCAAAATCTGACAACGTTATTGTCATCCTGTGATTATGATGGCAGCACAAGGGCTAACATTGACCTCAATTAAACTGACTGGCTGTGATTATTAACTGCTGTGCCTCCAAGAAGAAGGTTGTTGCTGAATGCAATTCGGCGACTTCGAATTCTCAACGGCTGTTCTAAGGTTGGGAGATTCTCTAAGAAACACATTATTCTTCAGATAGTCTGGAGGGAACATCTTTGTTTGATTTTCTTCGTCGGCGTGTAAACGAATTGTGTGACTGCTTAGTGGATTATTGATATCTCTGGTTGAAATTTCTCGTGTGTATTAGGCTACTTGTGGTTTTATATCGCCAGTTAGAGTTTTTTTTGCCAAGCTGCAGTGTTGGAATTTAAAACTGTATAGACTTAATTTTGTAATTAATAATTTATTTCTGCATCAAATTCTAAATTTGTTTTATGTAATTTATTAGCAACTTTTCATCAATACTTGTCGTATGTTTTAAAAAGTGATATTCAACCAAAAATTCTACTAAAGCATTTCCAAAGATATCCATTACTAATTAATCTACAATATATTTTTTTTAAAATTTAAAATCATGATATAAATGGTCTAGTACATTCAAATATAAATGACGACAAAAAACATCATCAATTTTTTGTATTCTATCATTATTATAAAATATATCACATTTAAGATATTCAAATAATTCAAGTGGCAGATTGCCTTCAAAATGAATAAAATAAATAATAATTATTATTATGTTCTCTCCATTAACAAACCCAATGTAATCCCGAGTTTTTCGAAACAGACAAGTAAACTATTCTACATTAAATTCAATTGGTGATTTAGGGTAGTTCATCAATCAATAATTTATTACGAAAATGTCAAATATATAACTTTTAACCAACTTTCAAAATCATAACTATACAGTGGAGTTACTTTTATTATTCGAAATTTCGTTACAACTATTTCTGATTTTTCTATCTCCATATTATGTCTATGTTTTTATTTCAAGTTATTGATCCATATTTTTGCATTAGTTACATATGTAGCAATTGATGACGCACCATCAGCTAATGCTCCGATAGCTCCTAATGCAGCAAAAATTAATGGTGGAAACTCACTTAGATGAATAATTAAACAATTACCAGTTTTAATCTCTTTTGATAATTTCTTAAGCTATGGTATAGAAATTGGTTGTCATTCATTTACCATCTTCAAACTTCTTAGAGTTACAATCAAGTTGTTCTTTTGTTAAAAAAGAATCTATATTAAAATATTTAAGCTCATGAGGACACAGTTGAAAAACAATATGATTTACTTAAATTTATGCATAGCAAAATTTATTAATGTTTTATTTTGTTCCCAAACCAAGTTTAAGCATGATATGCATAGCAGATCATGAGACACCTGCCCACATTCTCTCACTCTCTCACATCTGGAGCAAAAACTCATATACATAATTTATTTTCTAATTCTTTACTAGCAACATGTCTTTCATCCACATTTTTATGAAGATGATAAGTTATATCATGTTCCAGAGCAGCAGCATCAAACGAAGTTGTATGTGTGTCTCTCTCTCTCTCTCGAGTCATTCCTTTACTATATTTCCGGGACCTAAATAGTAATATCCTGGCGCGTGTAGTTAAACTGGAAGATAAATAGTTACGTAATTTAGTAATACTTTACCACGATGTTCTGATTCCCGAAAAGATGGTGGTATTGTGTTTAATACTCGTATAAGTAACGGAATTCCTTTTCAATTATTCTCAACAAAATCATTAAATGTACTATTAAACATATTTACTATCCCCAATTTTTCAAGGTAATAATTTTAATTCCCAGCATTCTCACCATCCTGAATTACGAGAAGTCGATCAACAAGCTTCCTAACATTATCCATCCTTTATATTATTTTGGAAGAATTGTATACCTTTAATACTGTTACCAGATATTTAAAAAATGTATCAATAATTGGGTACATTATGTTCATGTACTTCCAACTTTTATTTTAATTTATATTTAATAGGATTATATTATTTAAATGCAATGTTGAATGGTAAAATAATGTTAATATAGTTCACATTATCATCATCAGCGAACATAAATTCCGTTAATTTATATTATTTCTTTTTGACAATTTATAAACATGAATAAATACTTTTGTATCACCAATATAAATATCATGACCCTCACCATATAAACAATATTTTTCAAGTCTAACATCAAGTTTTTGATAAACATATTCATCGAATTAATAGGTTTAATTCCCAGTGTTTGTTGAGGTTCGTATTTTTTTTTTAATAATTGCCATTCGAAAAATGATTCTTCAGGTGTTGGTGGATAATCCAACTTTTTAACAGCAACTTGAAGAAGTTCATTTATTAAATTCCTATTATCATTTATAACTTTCTCTATCTTACCAAGATGTTCTAAAGCATATATCACTGGTTGTTCCTATTTTTTCGTATCCTTCTTTGTGACTTATTTTTTATGTTTTAAAACTTTTCATTTAGCTGTCACCTTATGAATATATTATTTTTAGCTTGTACTTTCGTAATCATATATATAAAATAAAATTTATAAAGTAGATAATATTTAACACATTAATACCTAAAATTTATGTTTGGATAATTTTTTTTTAAACTCACCAATAATGTATTTCATATATTTCTCTTACCTATAAACTTTAAATCCATTCGAATTAAAAACAGCTCTTAATGATTTCCTTTGAATGTTATTCCTAACACAAAGAGTGTTCTATACTTCGAAAAGTGTATTATTCGATTCCTCTATATTTAGATTATATAACCCAATGTTATCAATTATCCTATGGATGGGTTTGGTTGTTATTTGTTGAGTTATTTTTAATGGCTAAATTTTTTGTAGATGTGACAGTATTTTGTTAAATATTTCGTCTCCAAATTCAATTTAATTTAATTTTAATTCATTTGAAAAGTTGCTTTCTCACTCAACAAAAATATCTAAATAATATTATATATCGTTAAAATGCACATTGTGCAGATCTTAATCTTCTCGTCTATGTATATCTAAAAGCAGAGATTTGGAACAACAGATTAATTTACACGTGTTATATATATTGTCCCTGTATTTTCATGTATCTAAAATTATTTACGTACTTTCTTACAGTTAATGTTTCATTTTCACTTCTTGTTGAAGTTGTTATCATTAATAATACAACCACAGTTAAAGAAATTTTATATATGTGCCACATGTGTTAAGAAATTTTGTTTAGGGTTTTCATCAAACTTGCAAAACACATACTACATTAACTACAAAGCTGGCATGACTTTTCTTTATTTCGTAATAACGTGTTAATATTTTTATGATGGCGATCAAGTCATATTTTTGCTTAATACGATACATTTGGGAAAATATTTTTCCGAAGTTCATTAATTTTGGAACGCATGTTCTAGTTAGTCAGTTGACTGAACTTGTGTGTATTTCGTTCATCATTTAAGAAGTTTTTGAAATCATATATATATATATTCCTCTTAAGTTTGATGGAAAGGAGGGGTGGGAGTGTCTGTTGATTGGTATTATTTTTTCAGTTTCCACCACCACGGGCTCTCGATTATTAACATTGGATAAAATGCGCTATTTTTCCAATACATATTTTTTTTTAGGAGGAAGGGGGGCGGGTCGCAAATCGCGACCCCTAATATATTATTTTTTATTCATTTTAAATTTTGTTGGGTTGTAGTGTAATCAAAATCATTGCATTAATTCTGAAAATTTAAAGACTAACGGTTCGTTACTCTTATTAAATTAAATAACTACGAAATCAAAGAAATGAAACACGCTGAAGAAATTTTTGAGTTACTTTTTTTTTGTTCACGTGATTTTTGAAAGAAATGTGCATTGGAAATGCACGACTAGATTTATAGTGGATGTGGATCCCTTTGGTTAAAGGTGAAACAAATTTACAGCAGTAAACCAAAAGAAACACTCAACCCACCACAACCAATCACAGTCAATCTATGCTACGCGACCAATCAAGAGACAGCTCGTTTCCCCTTCGTTGAGCAGGATAAGAAGGTTTTCCAGCCTTCTCAATTCCGAAACGTTGTTCAACTGTCTGGAAACCTACTGTTTTCTTTCGTCTCATCGTTGTGTCACTTTTTTTTCTGTTCGTGTCTGATGTCGACTGTGTTTCTGTTTCGTCTCATCGTTGTGTCTCATGTTGTTTTCTGTTTGTGTCCGATATAACACTGGTTTTGTTTCGCCTTATTGGTGTGTCGTATTTTTATTTTGTGGGCCATACATGTTTCTGTTTGTCTCTTTGCCAAGACAGAACTCAAACATGGGTTGTCTTCCTTGATGGTGTATTGGGTTTTTCTTTTGTTTTTTTATTTTTATTTATTTATTTCTTACCTCTTTGCCCTTGTAATTATTTGGCACGATTCCATTTAGGGAATGTTATGTTAGGTACGTATCCTGTTGACTTCTTTATTTTTCTACTTTCTTGAGTTTTCTTTGACGGTCATATATATCGCAATAGAACATGCCCAAAAATTAAATCCAGTAATTTTTTTTTTCAATTTCCTAATAACCCCACTGCAGTGTGCTAATATTACCTTTAAGAATAATAGTTGTATCTTCTTCAGCTGTTAATGGCCTTTTTCATGATTTAATTGAAAATAATTAGTATTTCTTACTCCTTATAAGATACATATTTTTGTACAATACTACATTTTAAAATAAACTATTTTTATATTCATCGAAAGTACTTTCATTTTATTTCCAGATTTTTAGAATTCCTTTTGCTCTGTCTTAAATATCGTTTTCGACCTTTATAGTATCTATTTTTATTTTAATCTAATAAATATTTCCATTATTTTTCTTTTATTTTCAGTCTTCATATTGCCAATATATTTTCGGTTTATTTGGGAAATATTGTAAACGTTATCATTTTTATTATTTTAAGTATCAAAATAATCTATCATTTCTTTCATAACGACGTATTTGATTTTATGCGTTATATGTAACTATCACAATCCATACAAACATAATTCAATAGAATCACAATATTATAGTTTCGTAACATTTGAATGAAAATCGTATATTAGAATTTTTGATAAATAAGTAAATTATACTCACTCCAACATATACTGGCTTATCATAACATAATTTTGTTTTATTCATATGTGTTGCTTCTAAAGATTCAGAATATATAGTTAAATCATTAAAATTTCGTTTTGCAGTTAATTTTTCCACTTGTTTTAAGCCTACACGTGTACATTATCTAATATATACTCTACTTGTAATATTGTCCGTAGTTTTTCAGACACCGAATCATTCATAAATTTATAAAATCTTTTTAAAAATAATTCTTTTTTTTGCATTATCCACATATGTGTGTTCAAATCAGTATAATATGATTTCATCCACTCTGATTGTTTAAATGTTAATACTCTATGTACTATTTAACCAACTTTCCGAAGGAAAAGGTAGGCTTATGCGGTTACCTTTCTGTCTGTGTGTCTGTATGATTGTGTGTATGTCTGTTTGTGTGTGTGTCCCCCCAAAACATTTGAACCAGAGGACTTAATTTCATCAAAGGTTGTACACAGAAAGTACTTAGAGAATTGACTTGACTTTTATATATTTAGTTTACGTCTGTTCCATACTTTAAAATGACAGCCATTTTAACAGTCATAGATGAAGGACAATATCTAAGGAACCATACGTTAGAATTTCATATAACTTGGTACACAGACACTACGTACATAGCTGACTTACACTTTTGTTTATTTAGTTCATTCGATGAACATATTTTCAACATTGCGGCCATTTTAATAATTTTATCATGATACAACATATCTTAGGGAGTATTTTTTTTTTTTAATTTTTATCAAATTTGGTACATATATACAACATATATTGCTGACTCAACTTTTATGTATTTCGTTTATCCTGTTTCAATTTGGCTGACATTTATTTATTTTTAATAAAGTATTACACATCGTAGAAAATATTTTTGAGATTATCTCCAAACTTAATACACATATACTACAAACAAAAAAAAATTACTTTTGTGTATTTCGTTCATCTAGTGTTCGTATCTTTTAAATTGCTGCCATATCTATATTTTAGCATATATTAGTATTACATAATGGTAGCCATTTTTATATTTTTGCGTAATGTGCCACATGTGTTAAGAAATTTTGTTTAGGGTTTTCATCAAACTTGCAAAACACATACTACATTGACTACAAAGCTGGCATGACTTTTCTGTATTTCGTAATAACGTGTTAATATTTTTATGATGGCGATCAAGTCATATTTTTGCGTAATACGATACATTTGGGGAAATATTTTTCCGAAGTTCATTAATTTTGGAACGCATGTTCTAGTTAGTCAGTTGACTGAACTTGTGTGTATTTCGTTCATCATTTAAGAAGTTTTTGAAATCAACGACCATTTTTTTATCTTTATAATAAGAAATATCTCAGAAAATTAGCTCTACATTTTAATAAAACTGGCTACGGGTACATTGCTTAGAAATCTTACTTATTTGTTGTGTATTTCGTTTTTCATATTATGTCATAATTAATATTATCATTTAACATTCCTAGATGTTAATAAATGATTTTAACTTTCAGGTTTAATTTGAAGCTTCTTTGAGGTAAGTAGGCATATCAGTTATGTTGGTTACTTCTTTTTTCAGTTTCATTCTTAAAGATAAATATATTTTTACTTTTAAATAATGCAATACATATTTTATTTAGCATATAAAGTAGTTCCATAATATAAAGCTTTATTACATTTAATAAATATTTTTCTAATAAATCAGAGTCATCGAGTTTACAATACCCAATTAAAGTCAGCATGTGGTAAATATTAGTTCACAGCTAAACCAACAAAATTATTCGGGTCAAAATATTATAAATATTAAATATTCAATTTTAGGATCATAATTGACATGTATTTATTATTAGCTTTTGAATATATTTTACAACATTGGGATGTTTCACATCTAATACCTTGTTAAACATTCATATTTTTATCGTAGTCTGTAAATAATTGTAGTTATGTTTTTATGTGTTTTTATCATCGCGTCTCAAGCTAATCCTGGAGCTGTACAATATCAGGCGGGGACTATTTAACATTTTTTAAAACATACATCTCATATATCAACTATTATTAAAACGTCAGTTTTATTGTGTAATTCTATGCAATCACCAAAATTTTGAATATCAAATGTTTTCCTGACAAATTGTAAAAATTTTTGATGTTTATTTGAAATATTACTTTATTAAGATTGTTATAAAATAAAATTTTGGTGGTAATTAATTTTCATTGAATGTTTCAACAGAATACATATAATCGTATGGATTGAACTTCTTTGCAGTTGCAAAAGGCAGTCTTAACAAATTTTAATTTAACGAAAATTATAAAAAGAACAGTAATATATACATATATATATATATATATACACACACATGCTACCAAGTCTGTTTGTATGAAAAAGGGTTTACCAGGAAAGCAAGGACATAATAAAGGTTTGCTCTATTTGTTCTTTGCAAATCAAAAATTTTCAAAAATCTATGACGTAAATTTCATATTTCCAATAAGCCATCAATCAACATATGGTCGAGTTATAATGTTTTTAATGAACCATGAAATTATACGAGTATACACTAACGAAACATAGCAGTGTCCTACGCACTTAAATAGTTGCAATAAGTTTACAATTAATACAATAAACATAATAATAGTGAGCTCACATGAAAATCTTGACGTGAAAATAGTCTCAATCAGAACAAATGCGCCCAACGCAAACAATATTAAAATTGCCGTGCAGCATGACTGGGATACATATTTTCCTCTGGAAAATCAAACTGTCCATTCTTAATGAATCTAACTCATGGATATTTACTAACAAGGTCACGTCCCTGAGCTCCGCTCTGAGAATCTCTAGTTACAAATCAAGAAAACTTCAAAGCTAGCAAACAACTAACTGATAGAAACGCCGAGCAACAAATAGCTTTAAGACCTAGGGTCGTCACGGCGCCTGATATCAAGAAAAACTTTACAAAAAGAAATCATAGAACAATTTAACAAACAAACCTATCCTTAACATTATTTACACCCATACACCCAAAATGAATGTCTGTTTGACGGAATCCGAAAAACTAACGTTAGAAAAATTTAATTGAATCAAGTAACTACACTAAACACACATGACGGCAGCCGCCTTGCACGTCATGGCAGAACAAGTTGCCAACTTACTAACTATGTCACTGGAGCAGAAGACTTATATGTTAGCTGAACACAAGACGGAGAAAAAGAAGAAGTTACAATCAGTCACAAGCACACGAGCTAAATCTGGCCAGGGCTTAAACTGCGCAAGCGCTTAGAAGAGGATTGGGATTGAAACAAGAGAACAGAAGTCAACTAGAAATGTCACGAGTCAAGCAAAAAAAAACTTGTAGTGTTGATAATAGTTCCAATTAATTCCGCCGTGCACTGCTGTCACTGCACTTAGCGCCGAACGGTGCAGGGCAAACATATTTTTTCATTACTAAATCAATTTTTTCGCAATGAAAATAATAGGATGTTTCTCGAAATATTCTTTAGAAAGATTTTTAGAAAGTAAATCAATAGACCTACCAGTAGCCATAGACTTTAATGAATCAAACAATCTTAAATGTACACCTTAATTTGAACATATAATATAATAAATGTACTTTTCTTCGTTGTATGGAGTTGAATTATTATTAATATTTAAATTTTGTGTATTCTAAGACCTTTTATAAATAAATGTGTATCATATCCTAATAAATCATGCATGAATCGAGGAAAAATTTAGATTTTGATAATTTAAATTGCATTTTTCATGTGCCGCTCAGTAGTACGGAAAAGGGGCTGCACTTTGGTGGCACGTGTCGCCAGTGCTCGGTGCCACGGCCGCCATCTTGGCTGCCATCTTGTCGGCCATCTTGTCGGCAATTTGGTCAGCCATCTTGTATTTCATTTTCTCCTGCTCTATCATTCTGTTAATTTTTCTCCTGCTCTATCATTCCATTACTTCGTGCTCTCTCATTCCTTCGAGAATAATCTAGGTTTTTTCTGCTCTGTCATTCTTTCGAGAATAATCTTGAATTTTATTTTTTCTTGCTCTATCAGTCTGTTAATTTTTCTCCTGCTCTATTATTCCATTACTTCGTGCTCTCTTATTCCTTCGAGAATAATCCTTTGGCTTCCATGTTTTTCCTGCTCTGTCATTCTTTCGAGAATAGTCTTGTATTTAGTTTTCTCATGCTCTGTCATTCGCTTTCTCTCCCATTGCTCTCTCATTCCAGATCTAGGTAATGTTTTTTGACATCCATTTCTTCCTGCTCTGTCATTCTTTCGAGAATAGTCTATAGCATGGGTCTCAATGTCCTGCTCTATCATTCCATTTTTTTCCTGCTCTGTCATTCCTTCTAGCATGGCTCGGCACCGACGGACGGCACCCTCTTTCCATGTCATCAGTCTCTCTCTCTCTCGGCACCGACAGACGACGCCCTCTTTCCAAGTCATCAGTCTCTCAATCTCTTTCTCTCTTTCTCTCTCCTCTCTCTTTCTCTCTCCTCTCTCTTTCTCTCTCCTCTCTCTCTTTCTCTCCTCTCTCTCTCGGCACCGACAGACGACGCCACCATTTGTATTATGTCCACCATTTTGTTTTCGTGTCACATCGTCCATATTTTTTACTCATTCGGTAGTAATTTTGTTAACTTGGAATTTTTCCCACGCATCATCTGCTAGACTTCGAGGATGTATTGTTTTATTATTTTATGTCTGTAAGGTATATTTTTAACATTTTTTTTTCATTCTTACACAGTCTTTGATGTTGATCATGTCATTGCAATGCCCTCAAGCTTTACCGCACACAATATTGCTGTTACACAAACTTGATAGCAGGTCTCCAGGCTTGGGACTGGAGCTATGCAATAAGATGGAAAAAAACCAACATATTGTATAGGCGTTTTACAAAGCAGAAAAGGAAATTTTTAATCAATTTTGAGAATTGAATATAGCACAGTGTTTGGTGTTAGTGCAATGCCCTCAAGCTTTACCGCACACAAGATTGCTGTTGCACAAACTTGATAGCAGCTCTCCAGGCTTGGGACTGGAGCTATGCAATATGATGGAAAGAACCAACATATTGTATAGGCGTTTTACAAAGCAGAAAAGGAAACAGCTAATCCACTTAGAGAATTGAATCTAGCAAGAAAGATGACAGCCACAGAGAAAAAGTACAGATCGACAGATAGAGGAAGTGCAAAGATAGGCGAGATAATACTACCTCTAGTAACTGTAGTGTGTGGGTGTGTGGGACAGCTGTTGCAAGGAGAGGAAAAATAAAACATTCTGCAACAATTGCAATTACATTTGTTGAGCTACACCGTTTTGAAGGTCGGTAATCTCCACTTGGGCTATGATGTGCTGCTGCTAATGACTGGCGACGGTTTTTTGTTGCTCTGACAGTCTTATTGCTGGTAACCGTGTGGTACTGTATGGATGCCACCGTCTAGTATAATTCTTTTATCGTCATGCCAAGACAAAGCTACTTTGTTGATGGTTTGCGTGTACAGATCGTGATGGTGTGATTTGATGTTATTTACATTTACCCGCATTGTTTGTCTTTCCGTAAAAATTCTCTTGTAATCCGGAAAAGTGATTTTATTGTGTACCGCTGACGACTGTACACCCTTGGCTTTCTTTACTTCCTTAGTGCCGCACTTGTAGCTATACATCTTGGCACGGAGGCCCACAAACTCACTCATAATTTCACCACTGCATTCGTCTTTAAACTTTCCGACGACTTTTTTATTTGTTGCAGAATGGCATGGGTGAGTAGGTGGGTAGCAGCTGTTGTCAAACTCTGACATGAAAATGGGATCAGCTGCAAGGTCTTTGTAGAAGTCGTCTGTATGCATTTCATAAATTAGACTGTCAGTATCCGTATATGCCAATTGAATGTTGTCGCCGTACTTGTTCTTCATGACATTGTAGTGGAAGGTGAACATCAATGTTTTGCTCAAATCTAGAATGGCAAACTCCATGTAGATAGGCTTGTCGAGCACTGTTCTTTCCTTCTCCAATTTTATTAGAGCCTAATTTTCATTGTAAACAGTGCAGCACTTGAATGATGGTCTTGAAATCAATTTCTTAGATTTACGCTCTGTGCATATTAGTTCCATGGCCTGGCGTTTCCTGACATTTTCCATCTGTTTGCCGAAACACGAGTTATTCATTAACTTGAAAAAATACTTTTCAAAGTCATTAGCAGCAGCCTGATGTTTCGCAGTGTTTAAATCAATGTACGGTTTCAGCCATGCTTTCTGCTCAAACTTCAACACCCTATGGACATGTGTTACTTGCAGGCTGTGTGATATTGCCTGCTTCAGGTTAACATAGTGAACAATGTATTTTTTCTTGCTCATCAAGGTCGTCATCAGTTTTCCCTGCTTCGAACTGGGAGGGCACTCGCTCAACGGCAAAAATGGCAAGTCCCGGTGAGCTTCGTGCAGATGCCGTGGTTACGAAACATCTACCTCCAGAATGTAGCCTATTTCACCATCGTCGGGTACGCTGGTGACATTAATGTTCGTGTCAGTCCAGTGAAAGTTTCCGACCGGGAGACACTGACACATTGCCCAACCATAAAGGTTGTTGGCGTCAAGGTACTGGAGGTACGTCCGTTATTTTGCGGCATCGTATGTCTCGGTCAAGTAGGGATTCTTGGCAATACAGTGTCGCTTAATACACTGAACCACACCGCCCCTAATCCCTTCTTCAATGAACAAGTACATGTCATTGTCGGTGAGCAGATCCAGGGAGATCTTTGTTTCTTTGAGCATAGCATCAAAGCTGAAGCCGGGGGCACTCACGTAGCGCATGCAGTCAAGGCCGTATGTGTCGAGACAGAGATTCCTAAAGTTTTCAAAAATGTCTGCCAGGAGAAGTATGTCGCTTTTGAGGTAAATATCTGAGTACTGGCCCAACGTTTTGCACTCGAATGCGGACCAAACATCTTAAGCATGAGCATAGTCAGCATCGGATATTTGCATGCCGCTGAGATGGTTGAAAAAGGCGTCTTGTGATGGTAACTGCGTCTCGTCCAATCTATCCAGCGAATCGACATAGTCGTAAGGGAACACGCCTTTCCGCATTACCAGAGCCATCTTGTCGGCATCAAAATGCTCGGAAGTGTTACAAAATCTGTCGACAGGCAGGTTTTCGGCAAGTGCGGCAAGGCTGGCAGACATGAACCGGTACGTATCAATAAACTGCAGCGTGAATCTACTCCCCAGAGATTTGGAAAATGTAACTAGTTTCTCTTCGGTGTGGGGTATGATGAAAATGTCTTTTTCGTCGTAGCCCAAGTGCTTAATGATGAAATTCTCATCGTAGACGAGATTGTGGAAGAGGACCGGCAGTTTTTTCGGTCGTAGACGAAGCTTATTGCATGAATTACATGCTGGACCGATGAAATTACCAGTGAAATGGTCGTGGTCACGCACCTTCCGGTTCGTCTACGTGAATGGCTCTGAGCAGTGGCAACAGGTGGTAGCAGACCAATAACGATGAAGCTGACGACCGTCGAGCGGTTTCATCGCTTCCACATCTTCGTATATTGACAGCACCTTTTTGCCAATGTCCACTATATTTTCGATGAACTTTGTTTCAGCATCTTCTCCCATGTACGATATCAGTTTTTTCTCTGATAGGCTCGTTTTTTCCGGGGGTAATATGCTGTTGTCTACATGCACGTACATGCAGAAACTGAGGGCCTCATGTTTCTGGTACCTATGAGTGAATGAGGTGGTCGGGTCAGGCTAATGTGTAGCAAGCGGGAGCAACATCGCTTCAAAATCGGCGTAGACTACAATGGGCAGCTTGTCAGCGTTCTGAAAATTTTTGAATTTTAATATGGGCGGGGTGCCATTCTCTGCAGGCTCAGGCATTTCAATTCTCGCCGGTGTATGCGGGTTACAATGGACTTTATGTGCTGCCAGTGTCTCTGCCCCTGTGAGCCCTGTCACTCGAGGCTTGTCATCATACGTCTTGAAGCACCTCTTACAGACGTGCACTGTTTCTTTGTGGGCTGTAACTTGAGAACGTACAAGCCTTGAAAAATTTGAAATATAAACGTAATGGTTTGTTTCACCATCTGTAACGAGCAGCAAATCAAAGTGCTCTGTCTTTTCTTCTTTCACTACACGCGAGGGTACCACCTTTGTCTCCCCATCAACATCTAGTAATGAAAACACATTGATGCTCACTGCCGGATTGTTCCTCTCAAAGACCTTTATCTGACTCAGTGGCATAGGAAAATCAATGTCTGCGAAATTGAATTTCTTACCCACCAAGTCACAATATCGGTGGTCCACACATTCTGGATTCCGACCTTCAATGTACCGGGCGAAGAGAGCCCATTGGAAGCAGTGAGAATCTTGGTTCTGAGGATTAATCACTGCATACATGGTTTTTATACAAGCTGGCAGATACAGGTAGCTCGAGACACGCAGGGGGTCGTGCTTGTTTATACGTAACTGAAGCCGCCTCACTTGAACTAGGCTCCAGCCACTTCCCTTCCCCTGATACTCTTCCTTTTCCTGGCATATTTTCGCAATGCTAGCATCTACGGCATCTTCAATATCGTCGTCATTGAACAGCGGCACGTTCTTGGTTTTAAATGCTCGCTCGTCCGACTCGTCAGCATGGGGTTCGCTCTTGCCATATAGGCATTCCAGAAAAATGTTAAATTTAACGGGCACCTGCATCGAAAGTTCGTCCCTAAGCTGACCGACGATATTACCTTTCATGTTCGCCAGGTAAGTGCATATATCACGTGCCTCGCTAGTCGTGTTCTCCGACACATACGTTCGCATTGTGGAGCGGAACGCAGTTTCAACGAGTATGAAGCCGAATCTATTGGCTGGTCCAGCTCCAACAGCCACCTGTTTGACCTTGGGGGCAGGTGTCGACTTTGCAACAGTTCTTGCTCTCTTTGCCGGCGGTGGTTTGGGTCCATTACACTTGTCGCTATGACGCTTTATTGAATCAGGCCTAGAGAACTGCTTTCCGCACTTGTCACATTCCAGAGTCGCTCTGTCGTTATTAAGCTGACAATATTGCTCATGACGTCTAGCACCTCTGGAGTGTGCAAATGTAGAAAAGCAGTACTTGCATTTTTTCGTTGTAGCTTGCTTTATTGTTCCCGTACATGATTGAAGATGATTATCTAGATCATGTTTGCGGACAATTTCTATTTCACACTTGTAACACACGCCCGGGCCTTCTTTGTGCAGGTTAAGTTTGCAGTACCGCTCATGTCGGAGCCTGCTCTTACAGGCCGTGAACTGTGCATTACAATACCTGCACTGCAGTGCTGAGGGTTGTATTACCTCGGCGGGTGTCGAAGAGGAAATTACAGGTGTTGAGGAAGAAGCAGACGAAGACACGAAAGTAGAGCTAGCGTCCATGGTGATGTCGTTTTATAGCACCTGCAAAAGATAAACACGAGTAAAAATAAAATATTAACACTTTTACACACATGTATAGTAACAAGTAGTAAAACGTTACATGCATACGTACCTAAGTGGGGAGAGACGAGGGATGGCGTCTACAATCCCCTCAATATATACAGAATTTCTATATTGACATGTGTGCGCGTGCGAGAGAGATCCGCAGCAAAGGGGCGTGAATTCTTCCCCGCGAGTGAGCCACGAACTGAACACACAGAAAAAAAAAACTAGCAGTTAGTTATATATACATTCAGTTGAGACGAAGAAAATTGTAATTGTAGTTGATGTGAAATCTTACGTACCTGCAGCAGACTGTCCGGCAGAAGATCGGCTTCTGAACAGTACTGATGGCACAAGAAGTTGTGGGCCACGCGCGTGCGCACACACACACACAGCAGACACAGCAGTCTTCCGAATTCGTATTTCCCAACTCAGGACACGAACTGGACACACAATTACCAGACACTGATTAGTTATAATATATAGAGAAATAGACAAAACACGTGTAAAAACTTTAAACATGTATCAACTTACCTGCAAGGAAGTCACGCCGCTGCTTACTGCTGTAAAGATTGAGCGTTCTCGGCAATGTTTGTCTCTGGTTGTCTTAAACCAGCACGTCCCGTGGCAGGTATGACGGTCTTCCGAGTTCAGACCTTAGACAAGGATTAACTGCAACACGTAATCACAAGAATTTAGCTGTAGTAGCTGCAAGTATACAAGCACTTGTAAACACTTTTGAACACATTACAACATACCTGCCAGGAAGTCAAGTCGCTGCTTACTGCCGTAAAGGTTGGAAGATTTCCCGCACTGTACTGGTGGTGCAGGAAACCACTGGTCCGTCTCTTGCGCGCTCTACTGCACACGCAGGAATGCGCTAGACGAGCGGCACACTTCCGAATTCGTTCCCAGGCCGGTCACGAACTGTGCACACACAAGAACCAAATATGATTAGTTATAATACATAACACGCACACGCTCTTGTAGATACTTTAAACATGCACCATCTTACATACAAAAAGGCCTCGCCGATGCTTACTGCTGGACGTCACGTGAGTAGATGGCGGACGTCGCGTGCTCTACCGACACTTCAGGAGCACACACAGCAGGTATAGCAATCACTCCCCGAATTCGTCTCGGACCAGAGCACAAACTGAACACACATAACATGCAAATTATTAGTAATTGTTAAAGTAACATTTGCAATAGGTAGTACATTAAATATTTTTTTTTTAAATAGTCATACTTGCAAGGGCGTGTTGCTACTAGCGTTTCCCATTCACTTCTCCAGGGAAAGGCACAACAGCGATCAACGATTCGTAAACTGTAAAAAAAAGTACATACATACGTATGATTAGTTATTGTTTACAAATGAAAAATACAAAAAAATTAAAATTTAACGAATTAATACTTGCTCGGATCAGCTGCTGTCAACAGGCACTGGGGGAAGTGTCGTGTTCTTAAACGCACACTTACTGCTATTCCGCACCTGCAAGCAAATAAGCATCGTACACAGAGTTATACATAACACACGTGAATCAACGAAGAAAAATAGAGTTCAATAAATACTTTTACCTTTAAGGTCGAATATAGCCAGTGTAGTATGTCGTGGTCACAGCAGGAGACAAATACTTGGCACAGTCTGCTACACGACTAATGACTTTTTTCGGCAACGCAGGGGGTTATATATACTCTCGGCGCTTAATCGACTTCTGAGATGCGGGCACATTATAGTCACCTCCAAGTTCGTCCCGTTCCGGTATACAACCAATCACTTGTAGTAGGGTTGAAAAAACCTATTAAAGAAGCAGCGGGGGGCTGAAATTAAATTTTTTTTAATGTGACACTTTGGCCACGGTGATCAAGTGCTGGAAGGATGAGAATTATGATAGACAAACGGTTCCCTGTTCCGTACCCCTGAACTTTACCCGTTACATTCCCTCGCATTCCAGATGTTATGAGGAAGATATGGAAGGGGAATTATGATCTCCTGTCGTATTGGCCAGGATCTATTCAGTTCCCCCGACCCCTCCACGTTTCTTCGTGAGTAAAAATTTATTCATAGGAACGATGGGGGTTAGTTATATTAAGGTAGGCAGCGCCCCCTGGAGACGGGGGACCATTGTGCTTGAAGGGGGGGGGAGTTTATTGTAGCCAACTCTTCAAATGCCAGATGTTATGATTGTTTTGGAGGGGTAGGGGGTGATTTAATATCGTGAGACTACGTTCTAGTCCCCACAGAGTTGATTATACGAGGCAATTTCATGTTTTGTTCGAATACCAACTGTTTCCTGTAAAATACGTTATGTCCTTTTTTTATATATGGTTATTAATTTTTCCTCTCGAGGGAGAGGGTGCATGTCAACCCTTGACCTAAATTTTTTTGATTATTTTCCTCCGAAACAATCTACCTTTCCCAGCAGTCTGTAATCGTGCCTCGAGACAGATAATAATATAAATCGTCTTTTTTTTCTGGCGTGTGTTATTTATTTCACAGCGGTGGCGGAATCTTGATTACTGCTTGTAAATGAGCATGGTCTACTCATTGCTTTTCCTCCCTTCCGCCAATGCATAACTTCACAACATGCCTCGAGATTTTTAAAGTTTTATTTATTTCACAGTGGTGGCAGAATGTTGATTACTGCTTGTAAATGAGCATGGCCTACACATTTTTATTTCTTTTCCTCCCTTCCGCCAGTTCACAACTGGCATGCCTCGAGATTTTTTGATCAATAGAAAATACGTATCATCATTTTTACAAAAAATGTAATTTATTTCAAGTCGATATTCTCACAACCACATTCAAATGTACAGTGGTAAAAAATCTTATTCTCTAGCATCATATAATGCGAGACCTTATTTCTCTTGCGTGTGAAAGTTAATATTACTCCCATGTTAATTTAACTATATACTATGCCAATGTTAAAATCAAAAACTTTCTTTACTGACAGTGGCGAAGCATGGTAGTGTTCCTAGGCAAACAATGTAAGATCTGACTTTGTGCACGTAACAGTTGTGTTGTTGAGACCTACATGTTTTACAGGAGGAGGATTCATATCTTGCTCGCTACTGGTTGTAGAGTGTGCATGTCTCTACTAGTCTAATAGTTCTACTGAGAATTATGTATAGTTACTGAATGTCCTAGAACACTTCACATACATCGCCACTGTTTTAATGAAATAAAATACTAACATCTTTGTAATATTTTCATGATAGCTTACTGGGTTTTTACTCTGAAATAAAAAGATGTACACATATATATTTTACTTTACATATTTATTGAAATATTATTTTTAAATAGTCTGTTGTCATGAAAGTACATACATTTTTTTTTCACAAAAACAAGTTTTCATTTTATAACAAATTTATGAGACAAAAATACATACACTTTAACGTGGAATTCAGACAAATATATACACATGGTTTTTTCCCACTATGCTCAAATATTACTGCGACAGACAGAAATATTTTACAACAAACATTCTCTTGCACAAATATTATTTACAATATATACATTATAGTCGCTAAACATTGTTCATGTATGCCTTATGAGCCAAGAAAAGTATTTACAACAAATTCAATAAATCAGTTAGACATTTTCTTATAGCATTTTTACATGCATCATAACCAACTGGTTTAGTTCATCAGACGATAAGTTCAAATCGATGGTAGGCTCAGTATTTGTAGAAGCGTCTCGAATCATGACGCTGATGTCACCTTCATCTGCGATGCGATGCTCTCCAAGCGTGCTGGTTGTCGGTTGTGAACATTGTAGGTTGAATACAGGGCAGCCCTCAGGATACACACAGTCCACAGAGTCTTGACTGCGCTCAAACACTCCAGGTTCATGCGCGAGTATCCAATGTCCATCGCGCTCATTGCAGATTTCAGTATATGTAGCCATTGTATCGCCCCTCATAAATGAATACGTAACACACTGTTCGCCCTTCTAAACATCGATATACGTTGTTGTAGGATTGTACAGAGCCATGTTGCTAGTCGTAGATGCAGGATACGATTGGTGCTAGCAGGCTCGCACACAGGGGCTTTAAATATATAAGCTGATGTCATACACTCACTTTTTATTCTCCCCGACAAGATGGCGTGCACTGCTATGGAGTCACAAATTATGTGTTTAATCAGTTGTTTCATTGCTACATTGCTAGCCGCAGCAGTACGATTGTTCACACCTGACGCTTCTTGCACTGGCACCTTTCGCTTCTTGCTGACAGCAGTTCTGGAACTTTGTCTTCGTTTACGCACTACCGGCGTCTTCTTGCAGGACGAAGGTGGCGACGAAATCTGTAGCGGAGCCGGTGACAGCGTTACGTCATGCGGCTGCTGGCAGTCCGGTGAATGAAGGGTTGCGGGCGATCCAGGTGAAAGTAAAGTTGACAGCGATGCCTGTAGGTCTTGCTCGCAGTTACTTGCAGCAAATGCAAGTACATCTTCTGGTGTTGATGGCAGAGGCGTCTCCTTTCTCATGTAGAGTACAAAACATTTTCCATTTGCAGAGCAGTCAACAACTTGCTGGCTTGGTTCGTAGAACGTTAATTCGTGCGAATAGCGGACGTGTATTTTTCCGTCGCACTCTTCAGTAAATGTCTTCAGATTGTTTCCGGCCCAGAAACTGTACGTTACACTAGATAACGCTGGCATGCACTCTGCGTAGCAGTTTGAAGGATGAAATGTATTCATCTTCCTATTTCGGCCAACTGCGAACTGAGCTCTACGCCAACCAGCCTGCCTATTATTTTACAATCTCGACCAGTAATTGCCACAGGCGAGATAGTAGACGAATTGTTGTTGACATACATGTACATCGACTCCTGCAAATAATTTCTCCTTCTACTGAGGCATCATCTGTCGGCATGTTGCAATACTGGCTTACATACACACTGCTCTAGCACGAGTCACTAATACGTGTTTCTTTTCAAAACAGAAGTTGGTAAATAAACTTCACATGTTAGCGGTGTACATACAGTTTGCCAGCACACTCTCCCTTCGTCCAATATGGTGGTGTGAAGCTCTCCTGTACAGGATTCTTGCCAACTTGTAGTAGTCCCGTCTTCTATAGTCAGCTTGTAATATATGGTGTCGTCGTACCACCGCTGCTGTAGAGTTTCATATTCTGCTCTTTTCATTAAACTTGCGGTAGTTGACGGCAAACATGTATTCGGTGTTAAATGATATACTGGACAGGTGATGAAACAACATGGCACAGCTATCACATTTGTACATTATTCTTCATTGTAACATACCCAGTGTTCCAGTCCATTACAAGCTTCTAATTGTCCTTGAAGACCTGCAGGCTGGAAATGAACACGTCTGTAGCCAACGCTAATGACTGCATATTGAGCAACGTTTAGCGGATTGAATGTTACATACATGTTATGTTTCATTTGCATAGGGGGAAAAATAAGGTTTTCTTCTACACTGCTGAAAACTCTAAAACATGCATCACTTTACCATTACCTATCGACTTCAATCCTGCATAAGTAATGCGCGCTGTAATGTTGTTCAGTTCTCCAAAGGTACTGAATATCTGCACATA
>PNEQ01005254.1:0-23555 GCA_003012365.1 Medauroidea extradentata
ATACTTACAAATGCTAACTTTAAAAAATTTTTTTGGGCTTATTTAATAACTGTGCTATT
Source organism: Medauroidea extradentata (assembly GCA_003012365.1). Taxonomy (NCBI): domain Eukaryota; kingdom Metazoa; phylum Arthropoda; class Insecta; order Phasmatodea; family Phasmatidae; genus Medauroidea; species Medauroidea extradentata. Next base: position 60 of record PNEQ01005254.1, read on the forward strand.
TTATGTATGTGTCTAAATGTGGTATGACAGTCATATTATGTGTAGAAAAATATAAAACCCGTCTACTTTAATTAACAACAACACAATTGCTCGTCAAAAACTTAAATAATTTCCCGACAGGTAGTCTACCGCGCCCTTAATAGCAGCTGTGATATAGATGCACATATATGCACACACATGCCCATGCACAGTTCGCACATGCGCACCTGCACACTGGAAAATAGTAGGACCTACACTAATGGCACACAGACAGTTACCAAACTTTTAACCTCTCTCTGGTCTCTGTTTTGCACACAGTATAGTTAAATATTTGATAAGTTTTTTTATTTAGTACAATGTTAATGTTTTTATTGATGTTTGAAGAGCAACAACAAAAAGTTTCATTTAATTGTGCCTGTGGTAAGTAGGGTAAATTAATACTATAAATAGTCTCTCAATTGTATATGCTTCTTTGTTATGCATGTGCTCTGGATGTGCAGTTTGTGCGCTTCTCACTTGTTATTACAAATGTAGCCTAGGTGTTATCTTACAAGTTTAATGCTTCTTACTGTTTTTGATGTATTCTCCAGTTTACCTAGGTCACACTATATTTGATTTTTTTCTTCCATCAAAGCCATACACTCTAGGAAATTGTAATTTCAGCTAATTGCTGTGTAGGATTGTGTAATACCAAGATGATCACGAAAAGGCATTGCCCCAGAATTGTCATACCTAGGCCAGGGAGCCAATTCTTGAAATGATGCGAGATTATTCCATTGCGAATTTTCTCAGAATTTCGTAATTGATTCCATTTTCCTATTCTTGAGTGAAAATAACTTCGAAATGAAATTATTCCATGAGGAAAAATTTCACATGCTCTTGGGGTCGTGAGATGCGTTTCCGCAAAGCCTTGAAGACGGCAGCCATGACACTTTTACCGTGTATTTCTACAACCTCACTCTTTCAAACAGACGAAATAAAGTGTTTAAGTACTGCAGAGTGCCCGCGCGTATTTTTAAATGATGTTAATACTATGCTTGTTCATTTTATAATACACGATCGCAACAAATCATTAATTTTATCACGAAACATGCACTTAACGTTACATGTATGCACAGAACAGTATTATATGTATAATGAGAGACGATGAGAATGTGATAGCATAGCGTAGTGGTAATGGCGCTTGATTAAAGCTCTGTGCTGAGTAGTTTTGGAAAATAGGTTCGAGGCGCATCGCCTTTTTATCGTTTTTTTTATGTAGCAAATTCTTTACTCATTTGCAATTTTATCAACGAATTTAAATATATTTTAATCGTTGTAACGTAATTATTCGAAGTTCCATACAATGTAGACCTACTGTGATTTTACTAACCCAAATAATGTATAGAAAATTCCGCTCAAGAAATAAAGAATAAACCAACTCTTAGTTATCGCTCCTTTTGTGGTGACTTAAATTTCAGTACCTACGAGAAGTGTGCAATACAAAAACAATCTTACGTAGCAAATTTAAGCTTTGCAAACAGCCATGCTCGTTAAAAAAAAAAAGGCAACGTCGTTGTGTTCGTAAAATAAAGCAAGATGGCAGCAGTGTCCTGAATTTCTTATAAAATGACTTGCGTATTAAATGTCTCCTGATAAAGACTTTGTAACTATTTGTACGCAATAATATTTCATTACAAAACACGTTGTTTGTAAATTATATATATTTTCTTTATAATTCCGTTTATACGCGTGCGAATATTGCGCGCGACCACAGAACAAGCGATTTTTTCCTCTAGAGGTTGCGTTTAGTGCGTCATACAAGTAGAGCGTTCTTTTCACTCGCAGATTTCTGCCACGGGAGTGTAACCGGATGTTCGAACCTGAGGAAGATCTCGTACTAAGATTCCGCACTTCGGAATTTCAACTCAAGAATACCATTCTGCCATGGTGAAATAAATGTTTCGAAATTTAGTAAGTGAAATTCGTCAATTCGAAAAAATCTCGCAACAACTCGAGAATTGACCCCCAGTAACATTTTGTATGAGAAGGGTGCCCAGGGCCAGCGTATTACACCCCAGATGCAGACTTAATACTGGGTGCCAGTAGGCATCTGTGTGTGTGCATCGTTTGGCATTATTTCCACTTGCGGGGATTTAACCCGTGTCACCTTCACGACAGGAAAATGATTTGACCATTCAGCTGCCATGGCCCCTCTCAACAGTAGAATGTAGGTAAGGGTATATTTGGGTAAAAAATGTTAAAAAGCATATCCTTCATCTTGGTTAGTTTCTGATAGTACTGCAAAGTAGTGCAAGTCTGTGATCTATGTTGGGGTTAGGTTCCTGGAAACGAGAACATAAATGTAAACAATGACAAGGGTTGGTGTATATATTCTCATAACCCAGAAACCTTGCACATCAGCTCCAGTGCATAGTCACAAACAAATTGTGTTCTGACCGAGTGGAAAACTAATCCAACTAAAGGCTGCACCAGTTTTCGAACCTCAATTTCTCATTACATTTGACCCTCTTTATATAAACAGTAGCAAACATGGTATACATGTGTCATAAATATTTATGTACGTTTTGAAAATACATAATTACTTTTCATTAATAAGTGTGATGTAAAATAAAATTATTGTAAAATACTGTATTTAAATTGTTTGAAACAAAAATATTATTACTGTTGCATGTATTATGCATTTGATAGGCAACTTAAATCCCAACCTGGTTTAGTGCTGAGCAGATTTCATTTATTTTATTTGTGAGTAAAAAACACTTTCATCTGAAGCAGTAGGAAGGAAATATTGTAAAAACATTGAAAGCACTTGAGTAAAAATAAGCACGACAGCCAGTTACCATTAAGATGGAGAACTGGATACGAAATTGTAAACAGGTGCTTCAGTCAGGAAGTGCCTGAATTTATAGGACAATTGTGTAGGTTCTGTGTTTCGTTTCACTATGCAATCATCTTTTTCCATTTTCACCATTGTGTTGTTACATGTATAACTCGTCTTATCAGTTCAAATGGATGACACATTTAGTAAACTATTTTGACAAAGTTTACTCAAATTGTTTGAACTGTGGTAGGCAGTAGAGCTAAGAACCTCCTCACCTTTATTTAAATTTCAAATTTTTGTGGCTAATGTGACCGGGAGTCTTTTTGATTTTATAATAAATAGAGTTTGAGGATAAAATCAGCCGTAAGTCCTCTCACAAAATAAAAACAATAAATCACAATGACTTGAGAACCTAACATGTTAATATGTATTTGATTGAGTTAATATCAACTTTCTCAAAATTCTGCGATCAGAAAACTTATTACAGTAGGCAACTGAAAGGCTAGAGGCTACTTGCTATCTCTAAGGGACAAAATGTTATCTCTTTGGGACTGAACGAGGGCAACTGTGACATATTAGACTAACTTTCGGGTAGTACTGTATCCAGGCCATTTTGTAAGGGGGGTAAAGTTGGCGTATTCCACCCCACCCCTCCTCGTAGAGTTCGACCACCCTTTCTGAAGTGCCAATAAAACACAATATTCTCGGTAACTTGACGAACTACAGCCAAACAACAAGGAGATCAAGTCAAATACATTGGTAGGTAGGCGAGTGTCCAGACCTGTACTTCTATGACCGTGGTCACGACCAAACGTCGTGGTGAAACACAAAGAGCCTTATTCATAGTCGTGAAATAGTTCCGAGTTAATCCTGAGACCGTCTCGTGCCAGTTAGTCCAGGCACGGGGGTGTATTCCCGTCTCCCACGCTTTCCTTCGCTCTTTTTTACTACCTGCTGCTGATGTCACATGGGGGAGTCAAGCCACAGAGTATTGCATACAAGCTCTCCCATCCAAAAAATCTGTTATACTAAACAATCAGAAATATAAAACTATTTAGTCTATTGTCCTCGAAATTTTTACAGTATATCTATGAACTGTCCTGCCAATGATACTGTATGTTAAATTTCTTTATGTCCATTTCTAATTTTTTTTTTTTTAATATTCAACGGTGCCCTGTTTGCTACCAAGGAGAAGAAAATGTGGGGCAAAGAATAGTGAGCAAGGAACTTTTTTTGTCCTTGGAGATAGATGGGCGATATCAGCGGACAAAATAAAGAGGAAACTATATATTAAGTGTTGGTACCCTTTTTGGAGAATCTCGTGGATGGTTCTTCGTTTTATGCCAGGTTGATGTCGGAGAATATTTCATCTGTGCATGGGATGTATAGGCGAGGCGACCACAACATATTTCTCTCTCAGTTTATCTGCACAGAATTTATTACGTTAATTTTCATTATTTATTTTGTATTTATTATGGTGTCTACAAAAGGTATTTCAATTCACATACACCTCGAAAGAAACCATTGGCCCAAATACTTATATAAAAAGATACTGTTCCGAAAAAACATGTACAGTGATTTAGGGCCGTAATTATAAACGTCCTCCGAAGGCTTTCTGGCAAGCCCCTGGCCTTTATTCACGCAGCAGTTCGCTGGCGATCTTCCACCCTTCATACACTATAGTTGTCTGCCGATGGATCGTCAGGAGATCGCCGGCTGAATGGGAGTTGGATGGTTCTCCTTCATAAAATTTGGCAACACAGCCTCATTTTTAGCAGCGAACATATACTCAAGTGCTCAAAGACCACTGTTAAAAACACACCTAACTTTAAAAACAAAATCGTTTCGATTTTGTTTTCCTTGTCTGTAAACAATTTTGTTCTCTTTGTAGTGGGGCACTCGTGAGATATTCGAAGTGATTGAAGGAAGCCGCAGAAAAGTTTGACTATGGAAGATAAAAAAATTCGACAGTGCGATACACTCCTAAAGAAAAAGCAATTTTTTTTGACCTGATAAAAAATACAAAAACAAATAAGAAAACTGACTCTGTGTCCAATTATTACAACAAAAGGAAATGTGGAAGAAAATCACTGCAGAATGTAATGCTTGCGATGTATCGCGCAGAGATGAACTGCAGTTGAAAAGGGATCTTCCATGTCCCTGGTCTCTAGAGAAGAGCTGGTGATTCGCCGAATGAGGTCTGGCCGTCATTCACCTGCAATCTCCCAAAAAGTGGAAACTTGGTGGCGAATGGTTGTTCGCCGGCTATCCGCCGCTCTCTGAAAGAGGTCTATAATGTGCAAAACACCAGATTTGGGTGGAGAGAGATTGGTTATACTTCGAAAGACGTTTATAATTACCAGTCTTAGTATATTTATTAGTGACTTTTTTTTTTCAAAATGTTCTGTTATTTACTTTACTTTTCTAAATCCTATTTATATACAAAAATATGCAACAATGTTAATGTAAAAACGTTGATAGCACAAGATATCAACAAATCGTACACTACGGTACAATATTTCTGGCAATGTTGCATCAAATGGGCTACCGGTACTTATATGAAAGAAACATTGCAAGCACAGTTTACGATATACTATAGCAAATTGATAATAATGCAAAAAAAATGTGTTAATTGCTATGTCCTGCCCGATGCAAATGTCCCTGTTTGATAATAACATTACTAATAATATTATCACCAACATAATGCAGTGTAATTTAAAAAATGATATAGAAAATAATGTTATCAAATTTATTTATATATTCCCGTCTCACACACTTTCTTTCGCTCGTGTTGCGCCCTGCTGCTGATGTAACAGGGATGATAAAAATTAGCAAATTGTCTAACTATATATAATATTGTACTAATTGGGGGTCAAAGACTACAGGCATTTTATGCTACAGATTAGAAACAACCCAGATTTGAGGCGACTGTCTCCATCATGCTGTAAGCGAAGGGACACGTTTAATCAAGATAATTCTAGAGTTTGTTCTGTAAATTTCCGCCAAGATGATTACCAATTAGTTTTGAGAAGTAAACTCTGATAACTACCTCAAATATTTCTAATAACATTTTCATACCATTTTATTCCAACAATAATTGGAGGACACATTTTACCAGTAAAAATAATGTATTATACAAACATGTTACTAACATTGTTGTCAAGAGTGTTAATAACATGATTTATATTATTTATTAATATTATTTTCCTGAACTTTATGCAGTGGTATGATAAAATTATACTAGCAATACTATTAACACAAAGTGCAATTTATGTTATGTCGTAACATATAGTAAATAACACATTTTTTCAACAACATTATTAGCAAACAATCTAAAACTAATTGAAAATAAGGTTTTTCTGCATTGGATTCACAGCATAATTGGCAAGTGTCCATAGCAGTTGTTACAAAAACTGTTATAAATGTTTTCTTTATATTTTTAACTGTGACTTTAAAATAATGTTTTCTGTAATATTCGTAGCAAATTCGTTGCGACGTCGCTAGAAATATTGTACCACAGTGCAAGGATTTAGAAAAGTAAAGGAAACACAAACCAAATTTTAAAAAACCGTTTGTTAATAATTGTTTTGTTCAAACTCTAAATTTTTTGTAAATGTTTTAGCCACTGGTTTGTTCTGGATAATGCATAATTAAAATAAACATAATAAATTCTGTGCAGATAAACCTGGATCGAAGTTTGCTGCGGTTGGCTCGCCTATATATACCGCATACAGGTGAAATATTCTCCAACATCTACCTGGCACAAAACAAAAACCCAATCCACGAAATTCTTCAAAAAGGGTGCCAAAATTTAATATAGAGTTTCCTCTTTATTTCGTCCACTGATATCCCCCATCTATCTCCAAGAACAAAAAAGTTCCTCACTAACTATATTTTGCCCTGAATTTTCTTCCCCTCAATAACAAACAGGGCGCTGTTTTTTTTTAAAATTAGATAATGTACATATAGAAATTTAACATACAGTATCATTGGCATGACAGTTCATAGATATTCTGTAAAAATTTTGAAGTCAATAGACTGAATAGTTTTTCATTTCTGACGAGTTTAGTATTAAAGTATTTTCGGCGCACGAGCTCTTTACTTACGGCGAACGTCTCGGCATCCTACTAGCTATGTTACACGCTGGCAGCCAATAAGATAACACAGGGCCGGGGTGACCTACCTAATATACTTTATTTACCTTGTAGTCCAGGGTTGGTCCTGACTTAGTACAGACCAACCCTACCAGCACAGCAAGTCCCCAGGATGTCATAGGGATATCCTTTGAGGATATCCGGGTACATGCGATCCTCGGGATGTCCTTGGGATGGATATTTCGGATGTCCGAGAGCTCCAAAATACCATGTCCCTAGGACGTCCCAAGTACCTCCTCGAAAAGCACATCACATCCCAGGAAGCTCCTTGGAAGACGAATTTGGGTCATCCTAAATTCCTCATCTGGGGAGTTCCCAGGGATGTCCTTACAGGGAGCTCCCACGGAGCTCCTCTGAGAAACTCCCTGGGATGTCCCAACAGGCACTCCCTGGGATGTCCGAGCAGGAGCTCCGTGGTTGGTCCGAGCAGGAGCTCCTTGGGATGTCCGAGCAGGAGCTCCCTGGGATGTCCGAGCAGGTGCTCCCTGGGATATCCGATCAGGAGCTCCCACGGACGTAGTGGATTTCTAGGCAAGTTCCTAATGTTACCACTAGACAGCTCACGATATTATTTAAATATACATGAGGTTTGTTGCAATTAATTTAGTAGATAATTCATAACATTTATATATGCCTTAAGAAATTGGTAAATTTATAAATTTCGACACACACATTTTATTATTACTGATTGACTTTTGGAAGTTGAAGCATTAAAAAAAAATTTTCTTACAGACGAATTGTTTATTCAAGAGATATTAAGATGCTACATTAACAATTATGTGTATTTGACTGTGTGTTAAATACTAAGTTTACATATCACAAAAACAAATACATTTGTTTTCTTTTGTGTTGAATACTAAACTTTTACTTTTGCTGCTGGAAGGAGCTGCTAGAGACGTCCTAGGGATGCATTTAATACAGTTCCCAGGGAGCTCCTAGGGATGTCCCAAGGATGTGTTTAATACAGGTCCTTGGGAGCTCCTAGGGATGTTCCAGGGATGTGTTTAATACAGGTCCTAGAGAGCTCCTAGGGATGTCCCAGGGATGTGTTTAATACAGGTCCCAGGGAGCTCCTAGGGATGTCCTGGGGATGCATTTAATGCAGATCCCAGAGAGCTCCTGAGGATGTCTTGAGGATGTGTTTATTACAGATCCCAGGGAGCTGCTAGGGATGTTCCAGGGATGTGTATGCCAGACATCCTAGGGATGTCCATAGGTAGTACTTTTCTTTTAACTTTTCCTACATAAAAAGGACTTGAAATGAACTTCCCTAGGATGTCCTAGGGATGAACTTCCCTAGGACGTCCTAGGGACGACAGTTCCCACATCCTACGGACGCCCTCAGGAGGTCTGTGTGCTGGTAGGGAAATGTTACATTATTCATAAATGACTGTATTCAGTTTCTTGGACATACTCCATTGCGAATTGAATGACTGTCAAAGAAAACTAAACAAATAAAAGAAAACCATAATATAAGCTGTGTATGCTTTAGTCAGCAAGTCAGTCGCACTCGTGTTCCTGAACCCTGTGTGTCTACCTGATGACGGGAACAGATTACAGTTCCCGAAACGTCGTAACACTGTCAGTCTGGAAAACTACTGTGACTTGTTTCGTCTCTTCGTTGTGTCGTTTGTTTTTTCTGTATATGGCTGTTATCTGTTGCATTTTGTCTCGTCTATTTGTTGTGTCTTTTTGTTATTTTTCTGTTCGAGTCTGATATTTGCTGTGTTTTTTGTTTCATCTCATCGTTGTGTAGCATGTTACTTGGTTTTTTTTATTTTATTTGTTATTATTTTCATTTATTATCTGTTTGTTCCTTGTTTCTATTTGACCCGATTCCATTTTGGAATTTCTTGTTGTGCATGTATCTTGCTGAATAAAGCATACTCTGCTTATATTATGGTTTTCTTTTATTTGTTTAGTTTTCTTTGACAGTCATTCAATTCGCAATGGAGTACGTCCAAGAAACTGAATCCCGTCATGCACTCCCATTGCACCTTTCTTTCAAACATTATTCATAAATGCCAACTAATGCCGGACTAGAAATAGTCGCGGGATCAGACATGTACACTGTTGCCAGACGATTCGCGCAAGCGCACTTCACCATTTAACAAACAGGCAAGCATTCGCGAATGAAAATAATTTGAATTTCATCCAGATATATTGTTCCAGTTATGTCATATAGTGAATATGTTGTGACGATGTTAGTGTATTTTCTGTCAATAAGCCACTCTATTAAAATATGCTGTAAATAAAATAAGTAAATTTTCTGTTATAGATTTCATCATTAGCGTGGTTTCTGTAGAGCAGAGGTAATGTTTTAGCTTTCTAACTTAGAGTCGTGAGTTCAAACCTTTGTGAAATACATATTTTTTAATTTCTTAAATTACAAAATTAATAGGCACAGGAAACCTAAATTACATTCATTTACTCGATATTACTTCCAAACTGACAATAAAATCATAACAAACATATGTTTATGTGCGGTAAAAAAATCGCCTTTTAAAATAATAATTTGAACTACTGTTGATGAAACATGAGTAAGAAATTGGCGGGCGGGGGGAAATATGTGACTCATATGGTAAAAGCAGAGCAGAATTTGTTAGTGATTAACTATAAAGTTGGCAACATGAGTCAACAAAACTTAGAGATAATATCAATATGGTTGATTGAATTTGCATATTATTAATGTCTATTAATATAGAACATATAAATGTGTATATGTATAGGCATTACTATTATTATTGTTACAAGTTGGGGCTAGGTACATTTGGGGATGGAGGACTTTGATAAAATAAAGAAAATAAAGCTAACCTAGTTTATTTACAACTGTCTATACGAAAAAACTATGTCTATAATGATTTATCACAATAAACATCAGACAAATCAAATAACTACTGTTTACATAAAGGAAAAAAAATACATCTACATAATTTCTCTGTATATGGAAAGGTTACTAGTCACTCACAATGGTGGACACAATGAAAGAATACCGAGGAATCTTTTGTGGCCTAGAAACACCTTCTTCCTGCTTCTTGCTGTGGTTCCACTCGCTGGGCACCCTCGTACACTCGTCGCAACCCAATACTTCTCGTCACTATCACTTGAGATCGCACCAGGCGCCTGCCAGCAAAAACTCTCTCGCTCCTGCTGCAGCTCCCCTTTATATACCCACACCTACATCTCGAATTCTCTCGGCAAGTCTCTCTTCTCCAACCTCCTGGAAAGGCGTCGCTTCAAAGTCAAGCACCACCCTGTGAGGTAAAGAAGGAACATGAACATTCCAGATCATGATATCTACCTCGGTTACCCGATATTTGGTGCAGGTGGTCACCACCGCACATGGGCTACACAGTGCATGCCGAGCCTCTTTGTTATTACCACTGCTATATCGGCTTACACTGCTCTCCGACTACAGCGGCGTGCAGGTTGTTATCGTGGAGTAATACAATCCATGCAGCACACAAAGAGGTCTTTTAGTGCTGCCGCCACTGTATTGTATTACACCGCCCAGCCAAACAGTCGCGATTCGCAACACTTCCTCCTCCTTAAGTCTGTTCGTCCCGAGCAGACACAACAGACTCTGGTCCATCATAGAGAGCCAGCCTGTCAATATGCACAACCTTGAGTTTTCTTGTCCAAGAGGCTTTGCGAAAAATCCGGAAGACCACATCATTTATCTTCTTGACAATCTGGTAAGGTCCTTCCTAGCATTTCTGTAGTTTCGGATAATATCCTTCCTGTCGCTGAGGGTTATACAACCACACCAGCTGTCATTCTTGAAATGTCTTTTCAGGTCCCCTCCGATCATACCTCGTTTTCATCTGGTTGCTGTTGACTTTTAAATGTTGCCGAGCGAAGTCATGGACTGTGCTCAATTTGCGACGCAGTTCATCAGCATACACCATCGGTGAAGCAGGCTGCTCTTTTTCTGCTGCCCTCCTAAACAGTAGATCACTTGGAAGACGAAGCTTGGAGTCCCAGACCTTTTGATTGTCGGCTACAAAAATGGACAGATCCTGTTCTGAGGTATGATTTAGCCGCTCGGCCATCCCATCTGACTGAGGATGCAAAGGAGTAGTCTGTGTCTTCTTCATTCCTAGAATTTTGGTCACTTCCTGGAATAACTTGGCTTCAAAGTTGCGGCCCTGGTCGGAGTGAAGTTCGAGTGGCACTCCAAACCTAGAGAATACATGCTCCACTAAAGCATCGCCACTGTGCTAGCCTCTTGGTTAGGTATTGGTATGACGTAAGACCACAGAGGTTGAAGTTATCTTGCACCACCAATAGGTATCGATTCTTCCTCTCAGTCACTGGTAAGGGACCCAAACTATTTAATGCCACCCTCTCGAATGGGTCTCCAGCATGTACTTCTGAAGATGACTGTGCCCTCTAGTTCTCGGTTCCTTTCTAGCTGTACAAGCATCACATGTTCGGCACCACCTCTCGACATCATACCTGCAATGTAGCCAATAGAATCGCAATCTTACTTTGTTGAGAGTCTTATTAATTCCAGAATGTCCTCCAGCTGCTGAACTATGAAGTAACTTCAGCTCCTATGGAAATCTAATTTCTGGGAGTACCGGCTGTAGGCGTATTTCTTTGCCATCTGCACTTTTCCAGTTCCAGTACAGGACACAATTTCTCAGAGATAGAGAATCCCATTGTGCCCAGTATGACTTAGTTGTACTTTGATCAGATAACTCGGCCCACTCTGGGAGCTGGCCTTTTTCCTTTCATTCTAGTATTGGCCCAAGATCCGGGTCCTTTCTCTGATCTTCGCGAATCTTTTCATCGCTCCAGGGAGAAGGTTCATTGCCAGTTGTGAACTCTTGGATTCTTGTTCTCCGAGCAGATAGTGACTTCCCAGCCTTCCCTTCTTGGCGAACACAATGAAAGCACATTGGCTCACAAAGCCTCCTGGACAGTGCATCAGCATTGTTGTGTAAGCGACCAGGTCTGTGCTGTATTTCAAATCATACTCTTGAAGGTGCTGTATCCACCTAGCTATCTGTCCTTCTGGGTTTTTGAAGTTCAGTAACCTACATAATGATGCATGATCTGTTCGTAGAATAAACTGCCTTCCATATAAGTATTGGCGAAAAATGTGAAATAGACTTGACCATTGACAGGAGCTCCCTGCGAGTTACACAGTAATTTCTTTCAGGCTTATGTAACACTTTGCTGAAATACTCTAACGGCTCTCTTTTCCATCCTGGATCTGTGACAACACAGCACCAATCCCCACATCGCTCGCATCAGTGCCTAAAATGAACTGTCCATCACTACTAGAATAACCTAGGACAGGAGGTGAAACCAAAATTTCCTTTAATTTTCTGAATGAGGATTCATAATCGGGGATCCATAAAAATTTTCTTTTAGTCTCAGTCAACTCATGTAATGGCTTTTCTATTGTGCAGAATCCATTCACAAAACACCGATAGTAAGCACACAGCCCAAGGAAACTTCTTACTTGAGTCCGATCAGTTGGACTTGGCCAATCTCTAATTGCCTTTGTCTTCTCTGGATCTGTTTCTATCCCTTAAGCTGACACTACATGTCCCAAAAATTTCACTTTCCTTTGGAACAAATTACACTTTTTGGAAACTAGCTTCAAATTAGCTGTTGTTATCCTCTGAAGCACTGAATCAAGATGTGTCAGGTGGTTATCAAATTTCTTCCCTGTAACCACAATGTCATCTAAATAAACCTGACAAATATCCAAAGGTAGTACTCTTTCCATAAGTCGTTCAAATGTTGCTGGAGCATTGCATAGTCCAAAAGGCATGACCTTGAACTGCCAAATTCCTTTCCCTTGTACAGAAAAGGCAGTTTTCTCTCTATCTTTCAGGGCCAATTCATATTTCCAGTAACTGCTTTTCTTGTCCAAGGTTGAGAACTATTGGGATCCAGCCAGGCTATGCAAAGTGTCATCTATCCGAGGAAGTGGGTAGGAGTCTTTCCTGGTCACATCATTCAGCCGCAGGTAACCTACACAAAATCTTGTTGAGCCATCTTTCTTCTTAACCAACACAACTGGAGGTGACCAAGGGCTGTTCGATTGCTCTATAACATCCAGATCCTTCATTTCCTTCAGAATGTCATCAACTACCTCATGTGAAGCAAGTGGTAGACGCCTTGGGTTTGCTTGATAGGTCTGGCGTCTCCTGTATTAATATGATGACATACCACAGATGTCCTACCAAGATCATGTGAACCACATGAAAAAGCATTTTGATTCTTTACTAAGAGTTCTGCAACAGCATTCTCTTCTCTCCAGTTTAGGCATTCCTTTGTCCTCTTCAGAAGTTCTGTAAGTGGTTCTGGCAAAGTATGCTTCACAAGATCCTCCCTTAAGAGCTTAGACTCAGTGTTTATCTGGGAAACCTGCTTACACAAACCAATAGTTCCCCCTCCACAAGACGAATTGCCTTGTCAGTCAAATTCATCATCCTAACAAGGAAATTATTTGATCTTGATGAAACCAAAGTCCTGACTATAAGTACTCAATCAGGGAGGTTACTCCCTCTTCTCATAGGCTCGATGTATCCTAGGCGCCTTAAAAACTGTCCTACACAGTGCCCTGGTATCACAATTTCGCTAGAAGTGGGCAACACAGTGACCTGACAACAAACTACAGGGCAGCTGACAGGTGATGCTAATTCTGGTCGTGGTATCAGTACCAACTCGGTTTCACCTACCTTTAAGACCCCCAGTCGAGTGGCAATGCAGCATCCTAGTTTCCGCCAAACATCTAGTCCCATTAAACATGCATCTGCCATATCTGCTATATAGACTTCATGTTCTAACTCTAGTTCACCCAATTTTAGTTGCACACACTTCTTCCCTTTTACTGGTGCTGTCTCACCAGTTACATTGGTGCACACTCCAGTACTTTGATCATGTGATTGCTGGGGGAAAGGCCTAATGATGTCTGGCCTGACGATAGTAATGGTCACCCCTGTATCTACAACAGGGTACATCATCCAGACTGCCCTCTACCAGCAGTGCATCAACTTCCTATTTCACCGAACGTACTCGAAGGAATTGTGGGGCCTTACCTCCAGCAATCACCGACCTTCGCCCCTCAAGACCATTGTTTACATGTTTCCCGAATTTTGAACTAATTGGTTGGTCTCACCTGGTTCTGGGTCTTGGTTTCTTCGCTGATACTACCGACACTGGGCTCTCAAGTGTTCAGGTCATCCACACTCCCAGCACTCTGGCTGCTTTCCTGGTCGAGGGCAGTGTTCCGAAGCACCAACTCTGTTGGAAATAACACTAATTGCTGTCTTGATTTCCTTCAGGGTATTCTCGATGCAGTTTCCCTCTTCTTCGCTTGTTACTTTCGCTGCTCGCACCACACGCTGATTCGCTGGCACCTGCCTTGCTGACTGACTTCCAGTGCACGGGCTAAAGCATCTTGAATGGTATGAGGCGCTGCCAGGCGTACTGCCTGTCGCACCTCCAAGTCTGCAATGGCATCAACAAAGAACCCAACGGCAAGCACATCTCATGCCTCCTCTGGACATCCCTCGAGTGACAGATGGGCTAGTCTCACAATGTCTTGCCAAAGTTCCTGAAGTGACTCCCCAGGTCGCTGGCTATGGCTTCGAAGTTGGGCATGGTGGACATGTCGTATATAGCGGTCCCCGAAGAGCAGCTCCAGGGCAGAGACTTACGTAGAATACTCCAGGCGATGTCTTTCAGGCAAAGAGTGGAGTATACTGAGTGCAGGGCCCCTCAACACTGCTGCCAGGTAGTAGGCACGCTGCTCTTCTGTCCAACCATTCAGTGTTGCAACAATCTCATATTTGTGCTGATATTCACGCCATGGGGTTTGGCCATCATAAGGGGCAGGCTTGATTGTAACCCCCTTTCCAACCCCAGGTAAGGCAACCTCAGCTGTATTCACATGCTGTGGTATTCCTATCGCCGATCCTGACATCGCAGAGCACCTCCCGTCGTTACCCTGATGTCTTAGCTCTGGCTTCGTTGAGCCGCTATCCTGACACACAGATGGCTGACCACCAGCCTGTCGCTGTAGAAATTTCTCCCATTCCATCGTTAAGACATTCATCTCTTTCTGCAGCTCGTCTCTCACACTTCCGATTTTCTTTTCGACATTTTCATTAACACTGTTAGTTCTATGGTCCACCAATTCACTGGCATTGTCAATTTTTAGGTCCACCATTTGAGAAACACTTTCAATTTTCTTGTCCACGTACTTTATTTTAGTATGCACTAGCTCACTAATTCCCTCTATCTTCTTGTCTAAATTCTCAAAACACTGTCAATTTTCATGTCTACATTCTCATTAACACTGTCTATTTTCTTGGGTATATTCTCATTAACACTGTCAATTTTCCTATCAACACTGTCTATTTTCTTGTATACATTCTCATTAACACTATCAATTTTGGTATTTACACCACTTATTTGGCTACTTAGTCCCTCTTTTAATGTTCGCAAACCCTCTAACTCACTAGCTATTTTTCTTGGGAACATAAACTTATAACCTAAAATATCCTACCTAATAAAATCAACAAGTTTGATTAAATACCTAACCATCTACACTTAATTTTAACACATCATTTAAAATATTTAATTAAATTTTAAATAATTGCCTCCATCCCACTTCTGACACCAGTGTTACAAGTTGGGGCTAGGTACATTTGGAGATGGAGGTCTCTGATAAAATAAAGAAAATAAAGTTAACCTAGTTTATTCACAACTGTATACAAAAAACGATATCTATAATGATTTATCACAATAAATTTCAAATAAAACAAATAACTGCTATTTACACAAAGGAAATAAAGTACATCTACATAAGTTTTCTGTGTATGGAAAGGTTACTTGTCACTCACAATGGTGGACCCAATGAAAGAATACTGAGGAATCTTTTGTGGCCTAGAAACACCTTCTTCCTACTTCTTGCTGTGGTCCCACTCACTGGACACCCTCGAACACTCTTCGTAACCCAATACTTCTCGTCACTATCACTTAAGCTCGCACCAGGCACCTGCCAGCCAAAACTCTCTCGCTCCTGCTGCAGCTCCCCCTTATATACCCACACCTACATCTCGAATCCTCTCGGCAAGTCTCCGTTTTCCAACCACCTGAAAAGGCGTCGCTTCAAAGTCAAGCACCACTTCGAGAGATAAAGAAGGAACAGGAACATTCCAGATCATGATATCTCCCTCAGTTACCCGATATTGGGTGCAGGTGGTCGCCACCGCACATGGGCGACATAGTTTATGCCGAACCTCTTTGTTATTGCCGCTGCTAAATATGCTTACACTGCTCTCCGACTACAGTGGTGTGCAGGTAGTTATTGTGGAGTAACACAATCCATGCAGCACAAAAGGAGGTCTTTTAGTGCTGCCGCCACTGTATTGTATTACACCACCCAGCCAGACAGTCGCGACTCGCAACATTATTATTATTATTAGCTATTAGTAGCTGATGGTAAACATTACCTGGTGCCGAAACTCAAGGACAAAATAAAGTAACATCCATATTAGAATTTAAACAGTATTACAATTTACTGCACGAATTATGGGCGATGAACCGGTAGTCAGCATAAAGCCTCCAAAGTACTAAGTAATAACTGAGAATAATATGGCTAATATTTGGAAGTCGTGGATTCAGCAATTCGAATGGTATTCTTTCAAAGAAAAATCCGAAAGTACAAGTTGCCACATTTATGACTGTTATTGGACAAGAGGCTGCTAGGATTTACAACAAATTTTCACTAACAGAATAAGAAGAAAGTGACATAGAAATCATAAAACATAAACTTGATGCTTTCTTTGCTTATAAGTCTAACCTAACATAAGAAAGACACTTATTTAACAAAATCACACAAAGAGTTGATAAGCCTTTTGATGACTTTCTTACAAATGTAGTCAATCAAGGAAAAAAGACAGTTTGCTTCAAGATAAAATTGTTGTGGGCATAGCCAATGACCTAGTTAGGGAAAATATACTTATAGAAGAGGAATTATCATTCGACCAAACAGTAAAGATCTGTAGATCTTCGGAAATAACAAAACAGCAGTTAAGTACTATGAAAATGGATAGTTCAATAAATGTGGATACGATTCACAAAGAAACAGAGACAAAGGGACGGTTATCCACTCATTTCCAATGCTCTAGATGCGGTACTACTCATCAACGAAGGACTTGTCCTGCGTTTGGTAAACCATGTAAGAAGTGTGGAAAACCTGGTCATTTTTCTCTTGTTTGTAAGTACCGACCATGGCTGTAGAAGAACCGGTCTGGACACTCACCAATCTACCAATTTATTTTGCTTGACCCCCTTGTTGTTTGGCTGTAGTTCACCAAGTTACCGAGAATATTGTGATTTATTGACGCTTTAGTTAGGGCGGTTGGACTCAAACTCAGCCCACTTTCTTTCCACTTAGATAAACAATTTATCAAAAAATATTTTTATCAATATATAAAAACACTTTCTTCGCTCACAAATTTAAGAAAAGGCTCCAGCAATCTTAATTTACTTTATAAATTTATCAATGGAAAAAGGTGGGTGGAATTTGATTCCGACCGCCCTAACTGAAGCACCAATAAAACAATATTCTCGGCAACTTGACGAACTACATCCAAACAAAAAGGGGGTCAAGCAAAATAAATTGTTAGATAGGCGAGTGTCTAGACCTGTTCTTCTACGACCGTGGTCCCGACAAATAACAACAGTTTCACATAATATCCAAAGATATTCACAGTCAGGTGAAGTAGATGTAGAGTCCAAAGAAGCATTGCTGTTTCCTCCTTGTCCAAAGACGTACAGGAACTAGACTGAACTGAAACTTTAACACTGCCGAGAAATTACCGAGTAAAATTTAAACTTGACACGGGAGGTCAGTGCAATGTGCTAACCAAGTCTGTTGCAAACAAATGTGAGAGTACAATTTCGCCATCAAAAATCAAATTCTTGGTGTTATTTAGTAAAGACTCTATTCCAGTACTAGGGGAAACAAGAGTTCAGGTGGTAACATGCAACAAAAAGGTCGCCAACATTATATTTATTATTGTATAAAATGGACTGCAGTGCATACTGGGGAGGCAGACATGTGGAGACCTTGAATTTGTTAGAAGACTAGAAACTATAGATACCAGTGATGCATTGTTTTATGGTATCGGGTTTCTGAAGGGATTCGTATATGATATAGATTTGGTTGATCAACCAAACTTAAAATTTTTCCCCCCAAGAAAAATACCACATCCAATTAGAAATAAAGTGAAGGAAGAATTGGATACTATGGTAGAAAACAAAATTATCGAGCCTATTACAGAACCCACTCCAGTAGTTTCACCAATGGTTGTAATGCACAAAGATGGGAAAGTTCACATATGTATAGAACCATCAGATATTAACACGTATTTGAAGAGACGACATTTTCCTCTCCAAACCATTGAAGATATTGCAACACGTCTCAAAGGCTCAAAATAATTCACTATTGCTGGACTGTACTAAAGGATTCTGGCAACTATGAGTATAAGATAGAACTTCAAAATATCTCACATTTGCTACTCCGAGGAAGACATGATTGCAAGCAGTTGCCATTTGTGCTGGCCTCAGCTCCAGAGGTATTTCAGCAAATCATGATCAAAATATTAAAGGATGTCAAGGGTACAGAGTGTTCCATGGACGATATTTTAATTCATGCCCCTACTGAAGAAGAGTTGAATTCAATCACTAAAGAAGTATTAAATAATGTGAAGATAGCAGGACTAAAGCTTAACCCAAGTAAATGTATATTCAGTGAAAGCAGTATCATATTTCTTGGACACATAATATCTGGTGAAGGAATGTTACCTGATCCAGCAAAGACAGAAGCTATTGAAAGAATAAAGAAACCTATATCAGTGCAAAAACTGCAAATAATTCTAGGTATGATAACATACCTGGCCTAGTGTGTCAGAAATGCCAGCTCCACTCAGGTTATTATTACGAAAGGAAGTAGCTTGGTTTTGGAGTGATGAACAAGAGAGTGCATTCAACAATCTAAAAAAATGCCTGAATACTTCGCTATTGTTACTGCACAATGACCATACAAAACCAGTGTAACACTGTCAGTAGATGCAAGTAGTCATTAGGTAGAATTTGTGCTATTAAATGATAACCAACCAGTTTCCTACGCCTCCAAATCAAACCAAAGCACAGCTTAGTTACAGTCAAATATAAAAAGAAGCTTTTGCTATTTTAGCAGCATGTAAGAAATTTCACGAATATATTTGGGGAAATTAACATCTGCATGTCAAATCTGACCATAAACCATTAGAAGTAATTTTCAAGAAACCACTTCTTAATGCACCTGCCAGACTACAGAGGATTTCATTTGAAATCCTGCCGTATAACCCTACTATAACTTACAAGAAAGGATCAGAATTATATATTGCAGATGCTTTGAGCCGAAACTGTAACAATGCTCCTGAACCCGAAGAAACATATACCTATGAAGTACATGTCTCTATTCCAATGTTTAAAGAAAGAATATATAAATTAAAAAAGAAATCAGTGACAGTGAGGAATTGTCAAACTTACAGTTTACCACTCTCCGTGGATGGCCTGACAAATATGCAGACCTGCCCGAAAATCTAAAAAAAATATTGTTCTTACAGGGACGAGCTAGCTGTGTATAATGATGTCACGTTCAAGGGAACACACTTATTCCAAAGGCTATGAAAGCGTTAGTACTTTCGCATCTGCATTGTGCTCACAAAGAAATATTTGGCTCACTAAAGTTGGCAAGTGAGCATGATTTCTGGCCAGGAATGACTAAAGATATTATTGACTATGTAGGGAAATGTGTGACTTGCAATAAACTTCAAAGGGATCCCCCTCAAGAATTCATTGGTAAAGAAGAAATGCCCTCAAGTCCATGGAAGTATGTTTCTTCTGATTTATTCCATTTCAAAGGAAAAGATTACACTATCATTGCTGATAGCTATTCAGGATATTTTGAATTAACACAAATCAATTCGACCACCAGTGAAGCAATAATTAAAGTATTCAAAAGATGGTTCTCGCAATACGGAATACTTAATGAACTAACACAGCAAACACAAAGAGTACCAATCGGAATCGGGCCGACTCCGGCTAGCCAGAAAAGTAGACAGCTGGCCGATGTCTTTTGCTGGAGTCCAGCCGATGTCTTTATGGACCAGCGGCAAACAGTTTGCCGTTAAGTCAGAAAGACACCATACCGATTCCAGCAAGACGTCAAGAAGACATCAGGCCAACTGCTGTTATATGTCCTTCAGGGGGCTTATTCTGAGTTTCTGTTTCCTACGAAAAAAGTTGTTACTGAGCGATAGTCGGTTCCAAACGACTGTTTGGTATTCTAAGTTTAAAACGGGGGTCGTTTGACGTCACGAGTCCGGTAGGAACTTACCAACTGCTCGCGAGCAGTTGGAAAGCCTGAATTTCGTCGGTAACTCGCAACGGCGGATATAATGGCGACGTTGTAGTTATATCTGCTATACTTATACATGGAAAGGAAATGTTGTTTCTATCTCAACGACTCGGCTTAATTAAATGGAAATAATAATTTACCGTAACTGCCATAATATCCACAGCTATTTTCTTCTTATTTGTGTACTTGTGGGACAAGTCTCTTCTACGAGATATCTAGCAATGTGAGAAAATGTTGAACAAAACAATCCTTTAGCAAATACACGTAATGAGATTAAATAAGTAAACAGCTGGAAAACAAAAGACGCGTATATATTTGATATTCGTTAAATCTATAAATTTAATTGTTTGAAAGAATTGACAAAGCATGTGAGTTTGGCTCAGTTAGCCGACCCCCTGTGGCTCAGTTGGTTGCCGACTCCCCGTAGCTCGGTTGGTTGAGCGACCGACTTGGATACGTGGGGTTCTGGGTTCGATTCCCAGGCCTGGCTGGGTGTAAAATTTGTGTTTGTCCGTTAGCGTCTTTTCAATTGTCAGAGTCACCAAATACTGTCACAACTGGGGAATGGTCAAATACTAAAGCTGTAAAGGGGGGATGTTTGGCTCGTTGGCGATGTTGCGACCTCGCCAAGGAGCCTAACATTTTTATTAAAAAAAAAAAAAAAAAGTTGGTTGAGCGGCCGACTTTGGTGCGAGGGGTTCTGGGTTCGATTCCCAGGCCAGGCTGGGTGTTAATTTGTGTTTGTCCATTGGGTCTCAAACCTTGACACCATACAAATTGTCAAACGAAAATTGCTGGGGTCACTCGAAATATGTCAAACCTAAAGGGGGGAATGGTTGGTGCAGTGTTGATGCGGAAAAATTCCGCATCACCGCTGCACCAAACATTTTTTTTAAATAAAAAAAAATAAAAAAAGTTGGATGCGGCGTGAGTTAGCCTGCTAAATTGTTTTTGGATTCGTGGTTCAAATCCCGGTCACTCCGTGATTTTTTTATTACTTTTTAAAATTATAGTTTACATGTGTAGATAATAATTAACTTCTTTGTTAAAAAGTAAACCATGTTGTTATAACATTGTTTTTACACATACCCGCACGCACACACACTCAGAAATTGGCTTACACACCCATCCAAGTTTTTTTTTGCCCGCGACTTCATTCGCGTGGTTTTAAATTTTGGAAAATTCTAAACCATAGGAAAATATTGTGTTACTCATCACTTAAAAGTGTTTCGCTCAATTTTTGTATCCCTCGTCCTGCTTGCTCTGTTTCGCCACTCCCCTCCCTTTCTTTTTATAATAACTGTTAACATGTTATTCAATTCTTACCTCCATGATATGTAAAATTTTCTGTCAGTAACCTTCGAGGGTGCACGCATAACCCACCAAAATTTAATTGCAATCGGAGGAATGGTATAGAAACGCATACGTTACGTAAAATAATAATAATAATAATAAACACGCATATATATTTTTTTTCTCCGCTCAATAGAGTCTATTGGAAACACATGCACATGTCTGAAGTTAGGACATAATTACAGTTATTTTCCCACAATTAAAAAAAAATTAAAATTCGAACTGAAAATGCACATCTTCGTAGATACTGTAGACTAAGGGCCGTATGCAGAGACGAATCTAGTGTCCACTAAAACTTGAAATCGGCACTAAAGGCGGATTCACACGTCCACAGTTCATGCAGATCCGGACAATCCAGAAACCAAACAGCCAATCAGAAGGCTTGATTTTTTCCGGACGAGCTGTACAGAAAAAGTTGAGCTCATCCCGACTTTTCCGTATGCGGACAATGCAGATATTGCCCGGAATTCAATTTGTTGATGGTACAGTGTGTAATGGCGACGATTTATTGACTCGTGTTAAATTAATTTCTGTTCCTCGAAATAAGTTTGTGTAATTATTACGACGTGTAACATGTCAGCAAGAAACTACGGGATACAAGCAATACTTTCGGCACCATGCACGCAATTATAAGTTCGATTAAATACATTCCGCGTCTGTGCGAGACACTCGTAGTTTTAATTTGTAAACATGCTCTCGCAATATTAATTAGTACACTCATGTAATGTTCGTGAGCATTGTGTAGGATTTCATATCGTCTCCTTAATCGTTTGTGCGGCGTATTTCGATGGTGTCGGAGGTGTGCAATGTCTCTACTGTAGTTATTAAAGCAATGTTTAGAATGTAGTGGATCGGTGTGTATACTGTCGTACAACTCTATTTATTCGTGCAAAAAAAATGTTAACCTACTTTTCCTATAAAAAAAATCTTAAATTGTAAGGCCTAATATCAGAAACTGTCTTTTTGTTCACCAGTAATTTAATTGTTACTGCCAACTCAAAATGCTTCTTAGTTAAGTACAGGCGACAGCATAAAGCAATAACATACATGCATAATTCAGCCAAATATGGAATAGGGAAGAGAAATTGAACAAGATAACTAATGAAAACATCAATTACAATTCGGTGGCCACCCAGTGGCAAGTTCATCTGACCCTAACACTTATTTTTTTTGTAAGTGTTTCATAGATCCCATGTTGAGCATTTGCTCAGGATATGAAACTTGTTCACTTTCCAGCTCCCAGGTCCTTAAAATTTGTATTCCATAAAAAAATAAATGCATACAGTCAGTGGCGAGATTACTCTTACCTGCCCCTATAAAATACTATTTTGTAAGGGTTAGCTATGTTGAACCAAGTATATGTACGTCTATGAGTCCCTGAGTATATCTGCTGGTTGTCGGCACTCGGCAACAGTAGCTTGTGTGCGTGGTCAGCCCGCTTGCATAGCGTCTCTCCCGCCTTGCCCCCACTCCTTCGTGTCTTCGGACCTGGAGGCGGGACAGTGGGTAACCAGCAACGAGTGTGACATGACGGGTTCGGGAGAGGTGCCACTCACGATAGGGTCTTGTCTTGTGAGATGTATTAAATGGGTGTGAATGGAACACGCTTTGTTCTTCACTGTAGTTAGGGTGACCTAGCTACCCCCAGGAATGCAGTGCCGAGCGCGACGGACACCACAACCACGCACGACCGCGTGATTGACAAATCTATACTCTATCGTTGCTCCAAACAACCCCCTACAGGTTTT
>PNEQ01005255.1:0-23538 GCA_003012365.1 Medauroidea extradentata
ATATATATATATATATATATATATATATATATATATATATATATATATACACATATATATATATATATATATATATATACATATACATATATATATATATAAATTCTTAGTTACAGAAGTTGAGGAAATATTAAATAATCAATTGTTTATACAAGTAGAGTACAGTAACTCTGAAATGTTTTCGCAACTCTATACAGTAGTACGCCCTCAATACGCATACCATTAGTGGAGCGACAGGCATCGAGTTTGTATTCAATCTTTTTCCATGTGTTGCACTGCATTGTAAGCGTAAAGTTCTCGATAGTTGCACGAATGCGACGGCACAGATCACGTAAGTCATAAAATAATGTGAGAGTTTTAGTGAATCATGAGTTTCTTGGGTTCCGGTCTGGGATATGAAGTCATCAGATTTCTTGGCATCCTATAGCCCGAGACATTACGTCGTTCTGGCATTTTTCGAGGAGGGTTTGTCGAGAATCAAGCTTATAAAACACCAGTGAATTTATTTTTAATTTTCCAGCCGTTTTTAATATAGTCTTCCAGAGTTTCCCATAATAACTGTAGGTGAATACTTTAAGGTTCCATAATACTTTATGTTCGGTTCCAGCGTGTAAAGGGAGGAGGATTGCTTAAAACACAAAATTATAAAGTGAAAATGACAGCTAAATAATTCAAATTTGATTTATTTTCTACACACGGCAACCATAGGTAAATAAATTTACTCTCAACAAATTGCAAATAACGAATGTTCACGTGAAATCACATTAATATTTCTCACAGTTCACACACACAGAAAATAAAAATGTCAAAGTGCCCCAAATTCACCGCACATATCCAAAGAAACTTGATTTTCCATCCACACCCTTCTAAACACAGCCGTGTGCAAAGTTAACGCCTGAAGCTCTCACATAACTTTTCTATATTATTATTGTCCCACTCTAAAAATAGTTTGTAAATTTGTGCGTATAGGAGCGCTAAGATAGTAAGAATGGTAGAATTGTTTCCCAGGCATCCATGGTAGAACTCCTAGACTTTTTATGAAACAGTCAAATGTATACTGAAGTTACCAGACTTGTATTGTAACAACTGCAAAAGTTTGCATATTTACAAGGCGGGAGTACGGTAACTGTACCACACTGCGTCTGGGATAATAACTTCCTAAACATTCGAGGAAGTTTTTTTTACAGTGCCGTGACAGCTAACTTAACTGTGAACAGCCCATAGCCAATTGCAAACCCAGTTCGACAGTCAAGCAAGCATAGGTGGTTCAGCATAATGTAAGCACTTTTGAATCCCTAGTTACATTTTTATTATAGCCGACTGACAATTTTTAATACAAACAGAGAAACCCAAAACAACAATCAAAGAGTAAAGATTGTACCGTACAAAAATATTTAACACCCGAGGACACAATAAACTATACATATAAATATTAAAATTTTTATTCTAAACATTATGGTTTTTAAAAATGCTCACTTTATCGCGAACTACCTACAAGCGGACAACGTAACTGTATTCAATTGTAATCCTTTTCTGTCAGCTAATTCTTCAGCAAGACGGACAGCCGTCCGAAAGGCGTACATGGAAGAAAGAGGGGGGGGGGTGAGATGCAGGTGAGAGGAGAGGTTCGCGAGGCGAAGGGCGCCCGCCCCGATCTAAATGAGAATCAGGGGGTCATAGGCACGGGGAAGGAAGGGGGGGGTAGGGCGCGTGGGCGGGTTGGCGTGTGGGTCTGGCCGCCCGCGGAGACGCGGCGTGACGTCGCCCCCGAAACCTTAGTGCCGAGTCACCGGGCGACCATTACACCTCGGTCCTGAGTCACCCTCCCGCGGCGAAGAGGACGCCCAGGGGGGACGCCCACCCAGGTGTGCGACCAGGGAAGATGACGCGCTCAGATTATTCTTCCTCCTTCTTCTTCCGCACACGTCCTCTTGACGACAACTTCCCCGCGAATCTCACTGCTCGGAGGTTTATTAAAGCCGGTCATACACGACTTGAGTGAGTGAGAGAGATTTTGGTCAGCGCTCAACATCGAGATCTTTAGCGCTGGTGGTGAGTGTGGAGCAGCGCCGGAATGAATGGGCGGGGGAAACGGGAGATCCCCGAGAAAATCCGCCGACCAGCGGCATCGTCCGGAGACCGACCCCGCCGGGAATCGAACCCGGATCACATTGATGCGAAGCGAAAGATCTTACTATTCGGCCCCCATACACGACTTGACACGAGGGCTGAAACTGGAAGAAACATCAGTCACGGCCTTTGTCCAGAAATCCTTCCGGAATTCGCCTGGAGTGATTTCAATAAACCATGGGAAAACCGGTATAAATATTGCTGGAACTGGGAATCGAACACGAGTTCTAATGTGTTACGGTTGCGCCACCTCGTTCGGTCACTAACTAAAAGTACCCTAAAGTCAGCTTGCCTATAGAAGTGGACGTACGCAACGACGCCTTTTTGGGCATTCGTTCACCTATCGCTATATGGTAAGTACGTAACTAAACTCCTGGTCCAAGCTAATAAATATTTATTCAATGTTATTAGATACGTAGCTAATTTGCATTAATATCTGAGATTTTTTTTACAATTTAACGGTGAATAAAACAAGTGTTCATAACTACAAAGCGCCTCAGCACAATAATACAACGCATAAAAAAAGCGACTTCAACTACGTCACAACAAGCCATCTCCTGACAATTCGTACCTCCAGGTCTCCCGGCTATTCCTACCTCAACGTCTCCCGACTATTCCTACCTCCATGGTTCCCGACTATTCCTACCTCCGTAGCTTCCGTTTATTAGGATATCTCAACGTCCCCTGACTATTACGGTACCTCCATGTCTCCCAACTATTACGATACCTCCATACCTCCCAACTATTAGGATACATCCATGCCTCTCGACTATTCATAACTCCATGTTTACATACTAGTCTTACCTCCATACTTGAACATTCTCAAGGGGGCTGGAAAAGAAGGGGGGTAGAAGAAGATGGGAGGCCTGCTCGCAGCGGTATGTTCTTTAGCACAAGTCATCATTACAGAACTAACGACGTGTGAGACTTACGTATTCCGTCTTGAGCTTCTTGTCGGTGCCGCGTAGTACGTTGCGCTCCATCTTCTCAATGAGACCGTTCAGGAACTCGAGGTCTTTGAGGCGCAGCTCCTCGTTGATGATCTCAAGGTCACGCACGGGGTTCACCTCGCCCTCCACGTGCGTCACGTCGTCGTCTTCGAACGCCCCTGCACACAGCCGCAAACAACGCGTGTCACACGTCAGTCGGCCAACTCCCACAGTGCCACATATGTACAGTACAGAGAATGGTTACAAATGATGGTTGGAGAAGGTGATTTATCGCGGGGAAAGTTGACCGTAGGCTTCTATGTAATGTATTAATTTCTGATGCTTTTATTTCGTTACTGGCAAGTCGCTGTTTGACTGGGCCAATGATAAAATTTGGTGCACTACTACTGGACGTCTGTGACCCGTCTGTAAACAGCTAGACTGTGCCACATAACCGTCGGCCAACAATAACAGCTGGGGCTCGGTTCTCATTCGGGGCGACCGCGAGTTAACAGGAGTTCTAACTGGACTCGTGCTCGATCTAGCAAGAGATGTTTGAAATACAACTCTCATCTAGACCGAGCAGCGGTCTAACGGGACTTTTAACAGGACCGGCCTAGAGTAGGCACCGCGGGCTGCGGTAAGCAAGTTAGCGAACCTTGTTAGCGAGTCTGTTGAGTTACATTTACAGAGGAGCTGCCATATTTATTTGAAACATTTGTGTGCGCCGACGAAGATTTTGGGATTTTATATTCGAGGAGGTTCCATTCTAAAATTGTGCACCTACATTAAGTACAATTTTACAAATGATTAGTGTATTATGTGTTCACAGGAGTGTAAAAAAATACGCACTCTTGTAATATCCATCGTGTACCTGACACGATTACATACGTACGTTCGTAAATATATACGCCTAGTTTATTGATAGTAGCTATTGCATAAAATAATTCACTCAATATAAATTTACCAGCGAGTACAATAATGGTACAACAATATAAACATTCGTTACGCTCATGTAAGTAAAGATTTCGATTTGTAGGTTAGGTTGAGATAAACTGCTCCGTTATTCACATTCGTACGTGCAAACATAATGTTTTGTCAACAGCAATGTACCACTCGTGTTTAATTTCAGACATATGATACTTGAGTGTAAAATTGTGTGATCCTATATCAAGTTGTTAAAAAAAGGCAAAGTTATATTATTAAAAAATAATGTCCCAGTACTAGGCCTACTGCATGTTTAGAGGTTAGAGACAGAGGTAAGTTGTTGATTCTGATGAAAGTCATAACTGATTCTTTACTAACCATAGAACAAAATACATTGCTATGGGTTTCGTCACAACATAAACAAAACGATACATTTAATTATATACAGTACATACAAAACATTCTATTAAGTTAATGAAATTTAGTACTTGAATTATAGTCATTGAACATATGTATGCCATTGACATTGTCAAATACATAAAATCAGTCCGGTATAAACTCACCATCAGTTAATGTTATTTCCAAGAATTTGTTAAAATCATAATGGGGGATTATTTAGCAGTCGAAGCCCGCCACAGTTACAAAATCACGCACCAACTTCTTTGTCAATTGTCTTTTCTTTCTTTACAAAAGAGCACCGTTATTCTCTCATTGGCCAGCGAGCGAAGTCTTGCGTTTGGGTACACTATAATTCACGGAACTCGCAGACAGCCTCGTGCGTTGAAACCCAGTAGGCTAAACAGTGAAGTTTTTCCGCGCTAAACCATCGACTCTAGCTATAATACAAACTCCAACTAACGTTTTTACCCTCCATCGTGTATGAGTAACTTCGATCACATATTTTCGGCAGCTTCAAACTCTGCGTTGCACTAAAAAGAAGTTCCCATTTCAATGAGAACCTGCTCGTACCCCGGAAGCAATAGCAATACGAATCACATGTACAAAAACAATCTTGTTTGTGATACGCATCTCAGCAGAGACGTGGTATTCAAATGGCTGATAAGACTCCTTCCGGAAAACAAATAGACCTGTAAACGAGGGGTAGGATCACCGCGACATCCGGGCCACAGTTCCAATAAATCAATTTCTCTGGCTGGAGTTACTGCCCGCGAACGACAATCGATGATTTCCTGGTGATATATTGATGCCGCGCACGAAGAAACGACGAGGCATTCCACGAACTATCCGTCACGGGAAGAAAACATTTCCGGGAAATAGACGCAGCTATGATAAGTCGCGAGTACAGTCACCTTCAAAACATACTTTCCAAACTCTCATCACAGCATCGCGGTAGTTTTCATGACAAAACACTGAATGGCGAGGTAGATAACCAAGCGCTGAATTTTTCAACTGAGATCTACACATTTCAGAAGACAATACAAAAAAATTACAAAACAGTAATATTTGATAATTATATTAGCCACCTTTATGGGCAAACATTTATCCCTTGCGCCGCAATTAAATGTACGATATTTTGGGGTCAGAGATTGTTCTTCAGATAAATATTAATCGAGAAAATGTTCTGTTTAGAGCGTTTATCTGCGAAAAGAAGACGAACTTCAAACTGTGTCCCAACGATTTTAAAAATCCCCTCCACCAATTAGAACATAATTTAAAAGGTCCTCAAGAGTGCGCAAGAGATCACGCGTAACGAATTAGTAACTCTTGATAAATATTTACTCATAAAGTTGGCAAATACCATTATATAGGATGTAACTGAGTATTTTATCCGTATTGGCTTCGAAAAAGGTGTAGAAATCAAACTTATGTTTTCAGCGTATATTTATCTACCATACACTCTTAAGTACGCAATGTTCTGATTGGCCCAGTCGGACGAGCGACGCCTCTGCCAAAGACAGAGCTGCGGATGTGCACGTAATACATTGCGACAAGTTGATGCTCAATCCTCTCCACACTGTTAGAAAAAATTTCCGTGAAATTACGGAAAAGCACAGGCAAAAAATTATCCAGAAATCTTCGTAAAGTAACGGACGCTCAGTTTTTCTTGATAAAGGAACTCTCCGTAAATTAACGGACAATCCGTTTTCCGCAAAAAAAAATTAAGTTTTTGTAATCTACTAGCACTCCATTTTCTAGAAATACAACATTTTCTTATTAGCTATGTATTATCGAGATTCTGACGCACTATTTAGTAACCTGAAAAATTTTTCGAAGTTGCTGGGATTCGAACCCATGAGTTCCATGCAGTGGTAAGATATCAACTTTATAAGAGATGACTTTTGTATTGTATTTGACATCCAGGATTCATAGTGATTATTAATAACATTTTTTTTAAGAAACACAGTAAAATATTCTTTAAAATTGTAGAAACATATTTTCATGGATTTATGGAAAGTTACGGTCAAACATCGGTAAACTGGCAATACGGACAAATTTCCGTAAACAAAATATTACGGAAGCCACTTCCGTAAAATTACAGTACTTTTCTGTAAATATTTCCGTGAATTTACGGAAATTTTTAACAGTGCACACGGAATCTTTGGCTCTAACATATGTGTAGAGATGAACATTTATCGCGGGAAAACTTGACTGTTTGCTGGGTTTCAACGAACATTCATATAATGAAAAGATTACGGGGTTTCGCTTTCTCTCATAGGTCTTTATACAAAGACAGTTACTGGGCAACTATCTTTTCGACGAAAATTCCTATCCTGTAAGTAAAAATGGCGCCGCGACTGTCTTTATATAAAAATTGGATTCTAGGGTGTTGTTATGAGACTAACCTGAGAAAATATCAACCGGAATCGAAAAATTAAACCATAGAAACCTGTATTGGAATTTTCCACATACTTCCCACGAGTAAAATAATAGGGTCATCGCCTGAAGTCCCGTTGAAAATCCGTTACTACGTAAACACTGCCCGCTAGTTTAGTCCTCCGCGCCTAGAGGCGATGAGGTGTTTGACGGACGTGCTATATTCGACTTATAGCTAGGGCTAGGAACAATTCGCGAGTTCAATGACCTGCGTGCTAGAATCCAATGTCCTATGCATACTCAAGCCCCATCTATTCGTTCATTGTCTGCTGTCTGAATGAGTTAGCAGGTAATGGACAAATGGTAGGGCTTCGGTATACACAGGATAATGGATACTATAGGTAATTCGGGATAAAGTGAGCACTACGAATTTAACCTTGGAAAAATATCACTAGCCGTCACTGCGTAAAGTTCAACATCGACTCTAGTTGCCTCATTGCTTGTATAGTTGGCAGCAAAAATACGCAATATAGTTCCGTGTTTTTTTTTATTTAAGTACAACAATATAGAAACAAAATCAACTAAAATCGGCATTACTGTATTTTATATAATTAATAATCTTTGTTTTATTACACTGTATTGATTCATACTGACTGAAATATTTATCTTAAACGTGGAAACATTAAGTGACATGCCTAGAGAGGTTATACTTGCCCCGTCGTTAGCCGTTACGTGCGGAAAAATATGAATAGGCTGAAAATAGAACTTTAGCAGGGCTATTTTGAGTGCTCACTTTATCCAGAATCACCTATAGCTAGGGACCCTGTTTTTTCGCGAAAAGAATTTTGCCCCAGTTTGTTTCAGTGCCGTACGTGCACATCTGCAATTGTGCTTCATGGTTATTGGCAGCGTGTCCACATGAAGAGCCGTATCTCATTTGGTTTGCCGGTAGAATCCCAAGGCTCGTAAGAGTTACAATATCCAATCATTGACCACGAAGCAGAACTGCAGATGTGCACGTAGGGCACCAAAACAAAGCGGGGAAAAATTCTTTTCGCGAAAAACAAGGGTCTCTACTTATAGCATGTTGGCCGTTGAACTCGCGAAATATTCCTAGCCCTGCTTATTGCCATCCCCGTTTCCGTGCCTCAAATGTAAAACAAACAAAAATAATAATAATAAATAAATAAATAATGAAAGCTAGAGTCCACTAACTCTTAATAGCCGATAAGGGTGAAGGAAGCTGATGGACAACACAACATCCATGCTCGAGCCGGGATTCGAACCCAGGATTTCTCGCATCATAGACCGGCGCCGAACCGACTACTCTACGGAGGCCGGCAAAACACCGTACGGAATTATGACAAATTAAAGATACGATATTAAGAACTCTGCCCACCTAACCTACAATCACAATACGTTACTTCTCAACATGTAAATTTTAATAACAAACTTTTCAAACGAAAAATATACGACGTAATATGTATGAAAAAATATTACTATACAAGAAATGTCAAATTTTATTTGTACTTAATATCTAAAACGTAATTAATTTTTTTTTCAGTAAGAATATAATGAGCATACTTTGTATGTGTTTATATATACCTACACATGCACACACATAAACTCTTTCTGTCGCAATATTTTTTTAAATTTTACGTAGAGCACTTTCCGTTGAGTTATTTTTTAAATTGATCTGTTGAGAAATAATTAATTTTACTACTGATTCCCTATTTTAAAATCTGTAGGTGTAAGATAAACTGTTTCCTTACTATTTCCTCCCAATTTTACTAAAATTAGACACAGGGAAATACCTTGAATTCGATACTATTCTATCAAACGCAACTATAAAAATCGTCGGATAGTTTAAGAGAGATGATAGTGTAAATTTATAGCGCACGCAAGGAAGTGTATTTTGGGAGACAATGCCTATATTGTGCACTGTCTGGCAATCATATAGATAATAGTAAGTATATCAAATACATTCGTTATTAAAATAAATTATATTATTTAATTTCAATCTCAAAACATCCGCAGGAGTGTTTAATTAATTTTAATGTTAAGGTTTTAAGAAGGGATGGGGTCCATGTCCATTGTTACACCCCCCCCCCCCCACTATCCGAACACTTCCTGGATTCACTAACTTCCCCTTCACGCCCGTTCTTCTCCTCACCAACCAATATGAAGTCGTACACATTGCTACAAAAATTCTAATTTGATGATTCGTTAAACTAATATAATATTATCGGCCGCTTTGAAAATGGAAGTTAACGAAATAGTTCATACTTTCTAAAGTTGTAAGAGATGCTTTAAAAAAATTAATTTAACAGAAACCTGAGAAACCAATTTTTGTGATTTAAATTAAACTGAGTTTAAGTTGGTGTCTAATGATTTACAGGGGAATACAATTCAGAGCACGGATCTACAAACAAAGCATAGGGCCTGCCACTGATTCACCAGTAAAAAAAAAAAAAACTTTTAACTTTCAATTTTTAATATTTAGTACTTCAACACTGGCTGAATTCAACAATACGATTATAGAGTCTATGTTCAATTGACACGTTAGCGTTAGCAGACCAGAATTTTTAATAAGTATACCTACGTATTTCTTCCGTAACTCAATACATGTAGAGATACACCGAATTCCTAAAATGTTCCGAAACTATCAACGAGAGCGTAAAAGCATTACTATTGAGCTTACAAATCGCTTAAAAATAATTTCTAGTTTATCACGAACGTATATGGGTAGCCTACGATTAAATAACCCATCATATATATATATGTATGTGTGTGTGTGTAACCTATATAATATGTGTAATTTGTAATCTATATAATATGTGTAATTTATAGGCCTAATTTTTATAATGAGAATTAATTGGTTTGTGGACGTACGCCATTGCTCATGTTTTTGCTGATCAAACCTGTGTTGAATGACGAATAACGATA
This sequence comes from Medauroidea extradentata, assembly GCA_003012365.1. NCBI lineage: Eukaryota > Metazoa > Arthropoda > Insecta > Phasmatodea > Phasmatidae > Medauroidea > Medauroidea extradentata. The sequence goes on from PNEQ01005255.1 coordinate 9,708, forward strand.
AACGAACGTTGTAAAAAAAAAAGCTTGACAAATCCTTTGGGATTGCTTATATTCTATTTTTGTGTGAGTTATATATAAATATTTTTTTTTCTTGTTCGTTTTTCGTTAGTCGTCATTCAACACAGGTTTGATCAGCAAAAACATGAGCAATGGCGTACGTCCACAAACCAATAAATTCTCATTGTAAACTCCCATTGCAACAAACATTTAAAAATCTCACTAATTTTTATACAAAAAAAGGCGAAATTCTGTGAACTTTATGCTGCAATCTAACCCAAAATACTGTTATGGCTGTAACCTTTACAATAAACGTCTTACTCAAGTAAATCAGCTAAAATCTTTACTAGTATTACATACATGCCAAATTTAGTGCGAATAGGTGAAGAGATTTCCGAGGAATAATGTAAAAGTAACTATTTTTAAATGGAAAACTAGAGTGGCGATCTAAAGAAATAAAAAAAAAAAAAAAAAAAAAACAGTAAATGCACGTTTGAGGCTGACATACATTTTTTTCATACCAATTATGGTTAAAATTGGGTGAAGCGTGTATAAGTCTAGTAAATACCTATATGTCGATATTTTGAAAAAAGCTCATGGACCCATGCAAATAAATAGGTTTTAATATTCATTTAAACACTATTACATAGGTCTCTGTGCCAAATTCATCACACACTATAGTAGATTCCGAGATATTATTTAAATAATGTGTTTTGTTGTAGAGTGTGCAATATTAATAATTCCCAGAAAACAATTTTAACTAAAATTACTCAAACAGTATGTTACAACTACCCTAAACATTTATAATGAAGTCACGTGTCTAATATTTATTATTGTACTACTATCATTAATAATTGCAGGTCAGAAACACCTAACCATATTCAATGTTTAGATGGTTATCTTTCAAAACATAGGACTTAAGCTTGAATCAAAAAATAATCTACGAAACTCGATATACAATTTTCATTTATTCTTGCAGCGTTCTCTTCAAACAATAACATCTACAAAATTCACAGCTTTAAGCATTGACCATAAAATTATACAATTTTGTTTGAATAGGTCCAGGGTTTAGTTGTGTGTGCGTACGTAAAGGAAATTGCCTAAAATATTGGGGGGGGGGACAAAACGGGGTACAGGGGCAGAATGGGTCACCCAAAAATTATGTGAAAAAAATAGAGAAAAAAAGGGCCATTGCAACGCAAATCGGACACTGCCAGTAAAAAACAAAAACAAAATTAAAAAAAAAAAACAAGCATTTTTGTTTTACTTTTTATTGTTGTTAGAGACGGTGAACAGAACTTGACACAAGGACGTTTAGAAACCATCTCAGCAATCGCCTGGAGCGACTTCAAAGAAACCACGGAAACCGAAATCAGAATGGCCGGAGCTGGGGATCGAACACCAAAATGCGAGTCCAGCGTGTACGTTGTGGTCCTCGGCTGGGTGTTTGGTTTTTAATTTTGTGAAGTACATACATTTATGCAAGTGGCTGGGACTGAGACATATGTTTTACAGCCTACCAAACAAGCACTTTTATTATCACAGTATGGAGCGTCAAGTTTTCTTTTCAATGGAGCGCTGACTCTCGTCAGTAGGGTCATGAATAGAGACCTGAAAAATTCGCGTTTTCATTTGGGTACAAGCTACACTGCAAAGAAAACTTCCTAAAATGTTCAGGAAGTTAATATACCAGACGCAGTATGGGGCAGTTACCATACTTCCGTCTTGTAAATATGCAAACTTTCACAAATGTTACAATACAAGTCTGGTAACTTTAACATGCATTTGACTGTTTTATAATTAGGTTTAGGAGTGTTACCATGGATGTCTGGGAAACTATTCTACCATACCTACTTTCTTAGCGCTCCTATACGCACGTCTGGTAAATTTACAAACTATTTTTTTAGAGTGTACAATCCCAACAACTGTATGTTTGTGTCACTCTCGCAATTGGCCTTTGACTTATTTGACACTTCCTGGAAGTCTCTGAGCCAATAAAAAAAACGTAACTGATACAGACCTGTGTCACTTTTAACAGCAAGCAGCTAATGAGCATCTGCCGTCAGCTTCAATTCTTAAATATTCTTGCAGGCTAGCCTACAGGTCAGTGAACCCACGAATTTTTCCTGTCTCTAGCCATGAACTTTTCGCGAAAAGGGTTTTGCCGCAGTTTGTTTCAGTGTCTTGTCTGCACGTCTACAGTTCTGATTCATAGTCAGCGATTGGATGCTTTAACTGTCACGTGTTTTGGGGTTCCACCTGCAAATAGCGTACGTGTGGTGTACCTGTAAACTTACTGTGGTAGGCACAGTCAAATGACAGTCATCACTTCACAAAGACAAGCTGCCAATAACCATGAAGCAAAGCTGCAGATGTGCACGTAAGGCACTGAAACAAACTGGGACAAAATTATTTTCGCGAAATGTTCATGGTATAACGTAGAAATTCTTATTGTAGTATATCTCGCTATAGTCTGTCTAATATAAGAATTCCACTTTTTGACATTTGTGTTTGCATTTTTGTTATATTAGTTGTTTCCATGAAATAAGCAGTGTTTTCCTCTGCCACAAGTAACTTTTGCACAAACACACTTAGCTGGGTCTCAAACTGTGCAATTTACCAAAATTAAAAGTTATTTCCTGCAGAAATTGGTACACACGATAGCCTTCAAAACTGTCAAAAAATTGAATTCTTTCGTGAGACAGACTATACCAGGGGCGTCACGTGGAGTGTTCCAAGGTGTGCGGTGCCCAGCAAAGACTATACACAACACTGAGTTGTCTGAGGAACCATTTGACTTGTATGGTCAGGAACACTCCACAGCCAGTAGCGTACAAGAGACAAGATATAATATATACACCTTGGTCTCTGCAACAACACAGCTGCTCAAAGCGTATAGTCGCTGCTAATACCGCACACCTTGGAGCACAGCCACGCTACGTCACTGCTTGCTATCCTACTACAGAACTTACTAGTGTTTATTTTACGGACGATTATCTTATATACGCATACTACCATAGGTATATTACACAATGCATGTGAGGTTACGTAATGTTATCTGTCTTACCAACATTCAACAGCAAGCCCTCCATCCTGAAACGTAATTCACAACACACTTCTAGCTACGTGACTTATAAAAGATTTAGCGTATATAGGTTTGCATGAATTTAATGATACATTTCTAGATGGTTTAGTGGGAAAAATTAATTGAAGATATTCAGACCTCAGAATAAGAAAGAAAAAAAAATGGAAATATTTCTGTAAAACAACAAATTTTATAAAGTTGAAAAACGTCAAATTTAAATAATTTCGGTATTTACTTGCCATTAACTGCCAGCCAGATATTCCTACGTGAATGACTAGAATTTAGAATCTTTAACCTAGGTAGATATATTAAAATAAACACGTTAAATAACTGCAGTCGGTAGAGCAAACTGAGTGAGTCTATTTAAATCAGGTTAGACGTTGGTTATATAAGTTCATAAACTAAAGCCAGGAACATTTAATAACGTGGAGGAGTTAAGCGTATATCCCGCAAACCATATGTCACCATGTATATAAGACGGTTTCACTTATCTCTGGATAGCAAACTATCCCTTTGACGTCTGCTGAAATCCCACGGTGGTTGTAACTGAAGACAGGCCTCGGACACACCTCGTAGAGTTGCTCCTCTCCTTCAGATGTCTTCCCTTAGGTCCTCGGACCCATACGGCTATAGTTAGGGCCACGATTTTGTCGCGAAAAGATTTTTGCCCCACTTTGTTTCAGTGACTCACGTGCACATCGGCAGTTCTGTTTCAAGGTTATTGGCAGCGTGTCTTTGTTCAGACACGTTTCTCATTTGACTGCACCAATCAGAATAAGATTATTGTGAGTATGTACGTCTATAATTTTCCAAGGCAAGTGAGAGTAAAATCATCCAACCACAGACGATGTAGCAGAGCTGCAGGTGTGCACATGACGCATCGAAACCAAATGTTGCAAAAATCTTTTCGCCATAAAATCGTGGCTCTAGCCTATAGTTCATTAGCACACGACATCGAAACGCGGAAGACTTATTAATATAACTTCGCGGTCCCGAGTCCAGGCCCTCTTGCCCGTTTCTCGACTCCGTCTTCACCACAGAGGCGACCTGAACTAACATCTCGGCTCGGCTTTAAGTAAAATAAAACCTAGAGCCAGCAACGATCTTTCAGCTACAGCTCTCCTCATCGTCCCATGTAATAATCATTACAAAATGTCCGAAGACGACACAAACAAATCATTGTTTTCAGAAGCGTTAATCAGCACTCGGCACAACAGTTTAAAACTTCGCGGGTTGTGCTGAGAATGGCTATCAGGAAAGTCATAGAGCAAATAATCAGTCGTAATCACGGTCGTAGAAGAACAGGTCTGGACACTCGCCTGGATATTTGACCCCCTTGTTGTTTGGTTGTAGTTCACCAAGTTACCGAGAATATTGTCTTTTATTGGCGCTGATGTTCGGGCGGTCGGACTAAACTCCGCCCACTTCCTTTCCGCTAAGATAAACAATTTATCAAAACGTATTTTTTATCAATTTATGAAACACTTTCTTCGCTCACAAATTTAAGAAAAGGCTCCAGCAATCTTTATTTACTTTATAAATTTAACAATGGAAAAAAGTGGACGGAGTTTGAGTCCGACCGCCCGGAAAACAGCGCCAAAAAGTACGACATTCTCGGTAACTTGACGAACTACAGTCAAACAACAAGGGGGTCAAGCAAAATACATTGTTAGATAGGCGAGTGTCCAGACCTGTTCTTCTACGACCGTGGTCGTAATCTAAAATGCAAATAATCTGGTCTGGCAAAAAGCAAAGTTTACATATTATCATACAATATGCAAAAACACTATTCTTATTACACATATAGATAATAATCTGAGGTCTGGTCAAAATTAAATGATGTCTCACATGTAATAAATAAAATCACATAGGAAAATGAATAATGACACGTTACAATGGCCCTACTCATCAGCTCCAACTCAAAGATCACAGTCCTGTGTACACTCATTTGTCCATATTAACTGCTACTCACTGGAACAACAGACTATGAACCTACAGGCGGGGCTCCAGTATAGGCAGCATAAGACAGTGGATTCTAGCAAGCAGATCGCGGAATTTTTACTGAGACCCGAAAATTCGCGTTTCCTTTCAGGAACAAGCTATAATTCAAACTACTATACGTTCGTGCTAGTTCGCAATTGGCCCTCGACTCTTTATGACAGTTCCCGGAAGTCGCTGAACCAATAACAAAAACGTTAACTACATGAAGGCCCGTGTCACTGTGTTAACGAACACCTAATGAGCAGCTATTGTTTGCTTGAATACATATACATTCTTGGAGGCTAGCCTACAAGTCTGTGAACCGCGAATTTTTCCCGTCTCTACCTATGAAGTGCCCGTTGATAGAATTCATACTTTACCTTGAGCCGTCAGAATAAACCGCAAGTAGTCGAATTCGTTTCTTTCTTTCTTTCTTTCTCTCTCTCTCTCTCTCTATCTATCTATCTATATATATATATATATATATATATATATATATATATATATATATATATATATATATATATATATATATATTATAGTAGACTCCCAATTATCCGCGCAAAATATTTCACATTAAATCATTGAAATGAAGTTGAAATAACGTTTTTGAAAAAAAAAAAAAACAATTAGGTTATTTATAAACACACGCTGTGTTTACTCGCATTATTTTAACCGACGTGTTATGCCCGCAACCATATTTTGAAAGGCTTGAAGAAGATTTAGGTGTTTTCCAGCAGGCGAAACAATTAGCCCTACGCATAAATGGATTAACGAGATTGCCGCGCTGCGCGCATGAATGGGTTAACGAGACTTTTATATTCGGTAAATAATATAGGCCAAATTTTTTTATTATTTGTGATTTTAGATTATTATCACATACCCCTTAGTCATTAATGCCAATAATCGAGGTTTTACTGTAATAAATTGCTTCCTTTTGTTGTAGGAATGAATTTCACCTTTATTCTTACTACTAACATCTAAGAATGGGTAAAAGTGGATTATCCACGATTTTGGATTATCCGAGGCATCGGTCCCATCCATTAGTGCGGGTAATCGAGAGTTGACTGTATATATGTACACACACACAACGTGTATTTAAAATCTAAAACATACCGACAACTATAACATGTTATTCCTGAGGCGGAAATAGAAAGTTTGATATAGTGAACCCATGGTCCAGGTCAAATAGGAGGGCTGTAGACGCTTCCAAAGTTTGAGATAAATTACAAATTATTGAGATATTTTGAAAACGGCTTGCTTGACAGAAACAGGGTTATGATTACTCATAAGTGTTACCGAAATCAATAATAATGTGAGGGATTTGTACATTTAACACACCTTAATCATGTTTAAATGGGTTGGGGGAAAAAAACGTACGTGACAGTGAAAATTTACTATTTGTTACCAAAAATAATAGTCGGCAAAATTAGAAAAATAAATGTCTCCTGCAAAACTTGTCTAAATCTCGTCCTTTAAGGGTACCAATAAAATGTTTGATTTTGCAGAGAACTGCTATTGCCTACCAAGTATGCAACCAGGGATGACTGACTGCTTGCCACACCAGTGTTGCGTGGGGGCACTTGATTTGTGGCAACGAGGAATCATAAGTTGCATCTTGTAGTGTGGTTGCTAATAACATTGGTGTGCGTCGTGGTTCCCTCTCCCCCGAAACACCAAACCCTGTCTCGGTAGTGTAGTTCGTGCTACAACGTAGTTGTCTGCTGACCTGTAAGAGGCATCACATTTTACAATATCGGGATTCTTATTGGCCCAGTCAAATAGGGTAACAACTCCACGTACAAGCTAAAGCAAGCGATCTTCTGGTAAGTTGAACGTGTGTTGAAATCCAGCACACAGTCAAGTTTTCCCGTGATAAACCATTATCTCTAGTTATGGCAAATTGAAGATGCCAAAATACATTTCATATTAACGTTGTAAGGTGTAACCTCCCCCCCCCCCCCCGGGATTTTATCGCCGTTATGAAAGGCATCCAACGAGTTACTTCCGCGTTCTCAGACGGTAGCGGAAGGCAGCAAAGGCGGTTTGTTTGGAGGGGACGAAGTCTACGATGACATCACGGAGTGTCTGGCACTACCCTTGCGAGGGATAGGGACATGACGTCAGAGGGGCCGACGTCCGACACGTGAAGAGAGAGGGGGCGGTGGGGGTTGAGGTGGAGGAGGGCAGTCGTCGTCGTCGGCTGCTTCTGTTAGGAGGCGGATGATGGATGTGCCGCTCGCGTGTCGCCCAGGAGTTGTTGCGGGTGGGGAGGTGGTAAGAGGCGACAGAGAGAGAGACAGCTGTTCCTCTACTTCGTCCCTAAGACCATCGCCGATTCTTCATACGCCCTCGGAGGCCGTGCTATCGCGAGACCGGAAGCCGAAGCTTCCGTAACTCGCTGGGTGTCCCGTAAAACAAATGCAACCCAACATATTAGTTGCAAATCACTGAAACCGACAGCGTGGCACGTTAATTTTTTCTAGTAACCGGCACATTGGCTGCGTTCCGTTACTGCTGACATCACTGAAATTACTGAGCTTCTGTCAGCAGTATAGGAACAGTTTCAGTGGTCAGAGGAAATAGTGTTTGTCTCGGTGAGAATAGTTTCGGAACGCTCGGCAATACCGTAATACAAGAGGTTAGAGGTTGTAAATATAAACACTAAAGAGAATCAACTTATATAAAAGAATAAAAGAACTAATTTGGCTTCAACATAAAGCACTAAATCGTATTATAACAACAAATGTGGGTAGTTCACGAGTGCACTGTCGATCTAACCTCTTATATTAATAAGTAACGCATATATATAGTTATGTTGACCTTGTATTACTTTAGTTAGATTGTTGTGCATGTCCCATAGCCACAAAAATCCTGTAAATATATCATCCAGCTTTCGTATTATCCATTAAGTTCTTCACTCATTTTTAAAACTCCTGCCATCACTTATTTCACTGACACTACATTACCTCTGCAGCTCCAGTAATCGCATTACTCGTCTAGCCTCGCACAACAGCGTACTCAAACAAAAGCCCACAATAACTACTTTTAGTGATTTCAGCAGTTTCGGAACTGCTGCTGACATTGCTGAGATTACTGAATGTCCAAATTCGAGGGAGAATGGCCGAAAGAGAGAGTGAGCGACGATGTTCACTCGCTGCCCGCTCTCACACCCTTTGTGGCAGCCATATTGTTTTAAGGTTAACCCAACTTATTTTTGCTTTACCTAGAATTACTTTTACTCGTTCTTTTCAATTTTATCCTCCCGATATTTTTATTTAAAAATACACCAAAGCAGATAAGAAGAGACACCTGCTCTAAATAAATTGTAGTTATTCTAAAATCCCGATTTCTCATCCCGTTTATTTTCGTGGCCTTGATAGAAAACTATACGGCCACAAATGCGACAAAGTTGAAGAACTTAATGGAAAGTGCCGTGGGATTTATTTAAAAATTATCGGAAGTTAAATGAATTAAATTGAAAGTCGAAAACATCTAACATGCAGAAAAATTATTGATGCCAGATAAATTTTAAAACATACATTGTTTTAAGCATTTTAATATCTTCAACGGCATCGTTACATCGTGTAATTTTATCAGCAGTTTAGTCATTCAATGTTTAGTATTTATTCAGCTTTAAGATATATCTAAATTAATCTTTCACAGTACAAATCATCTATTTGTATGTTTACAACTCCTACCAATATAATACAATGTTCCGAGTGCATACTGAGAGAGTGGGCGTCCCAATTCGAACTAAGGATGTTCAAGTGCGATAAATTCATAATTTTATATTTGTATGAAATCATGTTAGTTTTGTACGCGATACTTGTGAGTATAGTTTACTTTTACAAAACAATGTTAGTTCCCATAGTTTTCACATAACGGTGCATCAAAGTCAAAATTTGCATGCTGCGATGCCATGCAAATAGTAAAAACCACTTGACTTACTAAAACGAAATAATTCACTGTGAAATAACATACCATGGGCTATGTAATAAAGTATTAAGAAACCTTCCCCTTTACTATTTTTGTATTTTAAAAAAATTGCTGAATTTTTAATTTTTCTATTTCACTTTGCGGTTTTTTTTTAAATTCAAAATATTATGCGTGGGCTTATAAATGCTTTGTTGCGTAGCTCATGGAATGTTAGCTAACCGTGAATTAGTTCATTTACGTAAGTCAATTGATTTTCACTATTTGCATGGCAGCATAACATACAAATTTTGACTTTGACGCACCGTTATTAGAAAACTAAACGAACTAAAATTGTTTCGTAAGAGGAAACTGTGCTCACAGTATCATCTATAGAACTAGCAATATTTCATAACAATATTAAATTATGATTTTATCGCACTTGAACACCCTTAAGTGAGCGAGAGGGAGAGCGTACAGTGAGAGTGAGAACACACTCTTTGAGTTTGACTTTGGACACGGCCTAATTCGACGGACGTACACACTGCCGCCCAGGGTCAGAGAGGACAAAGAACAGCGATCCCGGTAGGCGGGCTGAGTGCTTCGAGATTGAAAAACAAGACGTACTCTGGACGGGCGAGGAAAATGCCGATTAGTTCCGTAGGTTTTGTCGGCACCGACATTAATATCCCATTCCTTCGACCTCCGAGGGACCCCGGCTACGACACGCGAAAAAAAAAAAAAAAAAAAAAAAAAAAAGCTCGAGCAAAAAATAAAAATCATAAACGTAGGTGGGAAGGAGGCCCGGCTTAAGGGTGTTCTAGTGCGATAAAGTCATAACTTTATGTTTATATGAAATAGTGTTAGTTTTGTACACGATACTTGTGAGTGCAGTTTCCTCTTACGAAATAATTTTAGCTGGCGTAGTTTTCTCATAACGGTGCGTCAAAGTCGAAATTTGCATGTTCTGCTGCTAAGCAATTAGTGAAAATCATTTTACTTACGTACGAGAAATAATTCACAGTGAAATAACATACTATTGGCTACGTAATAAAACATTTGAAAAAATCCCGTGAACTGTTTTTGTAATTTAAGGAAATTACTGAATTTGCAACTTTTTTCTGTACTTTTGCGCTTTTTTTAAATTCAAAATATTACGTTGTGGGTTTTTTTATTTTTTATTGCATTGCTTATGGGATATAAGTTCACAGTGAATTATTTTGTTTAAATAGGTCAGCTGGTTTTCACTATTTGCATGGCAGTGTAACAAGCAAATTTTGACTTTGACTCCCCGTTATGAGAAAAATATGCGAGCTAAAATTGCTTCGAATAAGAGTAAACTGTACTCACAAGTATCGTCTACAAAACTAGCAATATTTCACAAAAATATAAACTTATGATTATATCGCACTTGAACACCCTTAATACGAAAGAAAGCGACTGGATACGTCCTTGTCAGACCTTCCAGCTGCATTCGGCTCGGCCGTCGCCGTCCTGATGACATTCTTCAGTCGCCCTTCGCGGCGGTAGGTCGCGGTCAGAGGCGAAGAAGGATGGTGAAACTAGGAAGGGAGAGTGACGGAGGAGTAGATTTGAAACAGGGAGAGCATACTTTAATTCCGAGGGGACCCCGTCTAATGACCAAGCTTGTTTGACCAGAACCCTCCGTTGAGGAAGCCCTCCGAGCCGACAAAACAAAAAGCCGACATGTAATTATGAGTAACAGCGACGAGAAAGGAATTACCAGCGACGTCTGGAAGGCTGTCCCTGAGTAATGAGATATGCCAAGACAGTACAGTTCAATCCACGATACCGCCACCCCTTCGCCCCTCCATAGTTTTTTGTTCTCCCAGTAGCTGTGCGTAAACGGGCCCGCCCACGGAGACCCGAACACAGTAATCCAACTTGACGTCTCGAGATGAACGATTAAAAGTGTGTGATAGATAAATAAACGCTAAAAAAACGCCACTTTAAATCTACACGTTTTTAAAGGTCAATATGAAATAACTACAAAACAACTACCTCTACCTATTAACCATCTTCATGAGCAAACATCTACCTAGCTGATGTGTTACGAAGACCAAGCAAAGCGTTGAGCAAGCAATTTTTATTTAGTATTCGTAAATATCTGCGCGTTTGAGTGTGTTGCTTCATCAACATACAAAAGCAAAATATGTTATCACATCAAATTTACAATCGCTTCCATCTGTATCATTGAATTGATCGCCAAAAGTAAAACAAGAGTGCACGCGTCAGTAGCCCTAAAGTCACAATCCTAAAATTTCCTTGCTAGTCCACAATAGGCAGTTACCTAAAGTCAGCAGCCCCAAGTCACTAGCCCTAAAGTCAGCAACCCTAAAGTCACTATAGTCCTAAAATAATTTTAGGGCTAGGGATTTTAGGGCTAGTGACGTGTATCCAAACAAGATTTTATTAATTTTATTTAATCACTGGAAATCAAATTGTCTGATTTTGTATAAATATTTCGAAAAACACAGAGAGGAGAATTACAAAACCTGACATTACTGGCAAAACAAATAAAAATGGCATAACAGGGATTCAAAACTAGGATTCGCAACTGGGAGCAGTGTAAAATATTTGCAATTTTTTTGTCGCTAAGAGCGGAATAAAGGCTGGGGAAAGATTTTCTTTTTCGAAGTTTCATGCACTTCAATAATAAGGTATATTGCATTAATACTTAAAAAGGAGAACAAAAATTTACGTTTTCTGAGTTTAAGGAAAATAAGTGCGTATTTTAAATTTCCCGCCAGTACAATATTGGGCTACTGTTCTTTGAGCTGTCAATGTGCGGCTATTTTATTTTCAGACGCGTTTGTTGTTACTTTTTGTACAGTTCGGAATCGAATGTTAAACTAACGTAATCGATTATTTCAAATTTACTTATGCCAACAAGGAAAGTACGCATTTAGTAAGTGAAATGTCTACCTAGTAAACCTAAACTACTAATAATTAATAACTGGTAACTTGAGACATATAAGGGGGAGGGTAAATTTGGGATACTACAAAAACTAAAATTAAATTACAAACAACAAATGTCCACATGAAATTACATTACATTTTACTTCCCACTTACAGACACAGAACATAAAAATTGTTGTAAAAGGGTTCCATATAATTACATGAACTACAAGTTACCCCATTTCAGAGTATATTTTTAACTTTTATCCGAAAAAAACAATTGCTGTAGGGACAATATCAGGTCAAAAATTCTCAGGAAGAAGAAACAAAACATGGCAGTAACTTGCTGTAGTCGCCACGTGATGACGCGAGGTACACACAGTTTGTTTTTTAATTACCTGGAGGCACTTAACTTTGCGATGTTAATTACGGGCTAGCTACCGCGCACACACATTACTTCAGCCATCGTTATTAAAGACCATCCGTGTGACTTGACAAGTGAAGAATGCCAATTACTACAGTTTTATTATTTCCGCGTTACGGCTTCGTCACCTGTGCTTAGATAGCAGTAACGGGAGTCTTTGTCTTCCACGCGATCTGAGTTTCGCCTCGCGTTTCTCGAGAACTTCCTCGAACAGTGCAGCAGTACGAATGCCAAGTGCATTCGCACCAAACATGTTTGCAGGAAGCCTCGGCAACTGGCATTTTATAAAAAAAATGTTGGGTAGGGGTGTAGGGATACAATAAAATACCTCAATAGTAAATGTGGATTTACAATACCACAACAAACTTGTTCAGACAGTACAACACAGCATGCCTGTACAACAATAATTTCCAACCCAACAAAATTCCATGTCTAATTTACATCTGACACATTTAGCCCGTGGCTGTCGGCAAAATATGTACTTGCCAGTCTCTTACTATACATTCTTCACGGAAGTAAAGAAATTATACCCAAGTTTATTATGACAACTTAATGTAATGTAGAGTAGGCTAATTGTTACAGATGTTTACATTAACAGTACTCTCTGTAACTACGTTCAACTTCTATGGAGTAGGCATATAAAAAGAGTGTACTTTAATTATCAACAATGTTCGGATTTTTAAACTGACATTGGCAAATATCATACAACTACGGATAATTATGTATGTTATTAACATTTTTAATAAAAACTTTCCATTATAATTTTTTTTTGCAACACAACACACAACTTCTCCTGTTTGTGTTACATGCTACAGTAGCCAAAAACCACATTTAAAATTCTGTCAAATTTTCCAGGTAACGAGTACTTCGATTAATTTAAGATTCTACTGCAACATGTTGTATAGTTTTAATATTGCCCCGCGTGTCCCACACCGACGAAAAGAACAAACTTAATCAGAGAATTGGTGTTGCACCTTCGCCGGGGTGGCGTTGCTTTTGATTGGTTGCTTGAAAATTAATGTGGGTGTCGAGCATGTGTTGTCGGTCTGTCGCGGCATTGTCAACCCACATGTGACAGGTCGACGAGCTGGTTGCTTAAGTGGCTGGAAAGTTTGGTATGGGTAGTGCATCGAAAAAAACCAAGAGGAAACTGAATAGAGGGTTTCTGTTCGGGGGCATTTGTGTGGACGAGATCTCTACGATGGGTTCCCCTCGGTTCTTCTAGCTAGCTAATGCTACTCCATTAGTAGGAAAGTTTGTTATAAGTGTAGGTAGTACACAGAAACAAACCAAGAGGAAACCGAGTAAAGGGTCTCTGTTCGGGGGCATTTGTGTGGGCAAGATCCCTAGGATGGGTTCCCCTCGGTTCTTCTAGCTAGCTAATGCTACTCCATTAGTAGGAAAGTTCGTTATGAGTGTAGGTAGTGCACAGAAACAAACCAAGAGGAAACCGAGTAAAGGATCTCTGTTCGGGGGCATTTGTGTGGGCAAGATCCCTAGGATGGGTTCCC
>PNEQ01005256.1:0-23559 GCA_003012365.1 Medauroidea extradentata
GCACGATTCCAACATGTGAAAACTGGTGTGACCCCCGACGATAATCGAAACTGTATCGCCTTGTAGGGACACAAGCATCGTGACCATTAGACCAGCATGGCGGTTGTATCTATCATTGATACCGACACTGTACTATTATTTTTCTTTTCCAAGTTTTACCTCACGTAGTTATTCGTGTTTGTTTTATTATCAGCATGACGAACACAATACCATTTACACATGTTTCAATTGCCTGGGACCTACCATTATCGTTCACAGCCGCTACTATATGTAGGCCCTACGCCGAATACTAGCAACAAACTGACCTGCGACTTTAATAGTATTGTACTTGTTGTTTACAGTGAATGCCCACCATCGCATGTACGCTGCACGTATCACATGGATGTTCGCAGGACTGCATACGTTCTAGGCTCTCTATGTCTGCGCGATATTCGCGTTTTTTTTTTTTATAGCATAAACGTTACGTTCTTGACAGTTGCAGCAAGTGTACCTTTCTTGTCGCACAGGTCTTATTTCTCAATAAACCATCTTCACGTGTTCGAAAATCCTGACGGTAAAAATGTTGTATACAACCGTATTATTTTCATAATACAAGTTGTAGTTGCTGTTGGTTTGAAGTTCCCAACAACATTAAGCAATACTGAAAATACAGTTTTTTATGTTATTTAGTTTCCGATATTTTATGGAAATGCGATTGTAAATTTTTATATTTTAACCGAAAAATTCTAAATATAAATTCTGCCTGTCTTTTCACCTGCCGGAGTTTGTCGGTGATGTTAAGTAACACCATGTTACATGGCTGTATTGGTTTTAAAACAGCCGTTGGTTCAGTATTAATGTTCACACAATGTGTTGCATAGTTGTTTAAAGATGCGAACAGGATGTCGGCGCACACCAGTCTATGCCCTAGAAAGGACTGTCAAATTATTCACATCATGCTTGGTGCCTTACGAATGGAATTTATTTATTATTAGGTAATCATATATGTTTCATAAAACACAGTTAAGCACATAAAGTCCTCAGATAATGGCCTCTACTGACCTGAATGTTTGTTCCGACCTGCTCGTTGACTCAACTCGATGCGTTTTAATATCGTTCACGCGACAGTTTCCTCGCCAACCTGATAAAATTAAATATTTAACAATGCAGCAGTCCAATGTTTAAAGAAATATTCAATTAAGTAACATTCTTTGTCATGTAGGTGTTGTGTACGACCTCATAAAGTTAAAGAAATTGCTGCACAACGTGTGCGCGCTATTAGTCAAACATGGTAAGCCGCACCATGCTTCGAGCTAGGTATTACTATGGTAGCATGAGCCCATGCCAAATTACTAGTTCTCTCAAAACTATTCTACACATTTGTTGGCAACTACTGTATAGCTACATAAGCTAATAATAAGATAAACATAATACATAGGCCTGATACATATTGACACGACTGCAGACGAAGCCGTGCCATACCCTTGTAATATTCTTATAATGAATGCTGAATATGCGAAACATCGACTTCAATGGACCGAGTACATGTACGGGTCATTGACTGCCGCATGCGAGTAAATATCCCACGTATATGTGCGATGTGGCATGCGGCGACGGAAATCCGGCCAACAAGTCCTGCTACGCTATTCACTGGAGTTTCGTAAAGAATATAGTCCCACAAGAAGAATTCGAGCACTGACAGATCTGGCGAAAGTGACATTGAGGTTTCCTGTGAACATTCGCTTCCTTCATTATTAAATATTTTAATTTTATCAGGTTGGCGACGGAAACTGTCTCGTGAACTATATTAAAACGCATCGAGTTGAGTAAACGAGCAGGTCGGAACAAACATTCAGGCCAGTAGAGGCCATTATCTGAGGACTTTATGTGCTTAACTGTGTTTCATGAATCATATCTGATTACCTAATGATAAATAAATTCCATTCGTAAGACACCAAGCATGATGTGAATAATCTGACAGTCCTTTCTAGGGCATAGCCTGTTGTGCGCCGACATCCTGTTCGCCTCTTTAAACAACTAGTATGCAACACATTCTGTGAACATTAATACTGAACCAACTGCGGTTTTGAAACCAGTACAGTTATTAAACATCTGTAATTTATACGATTGTGTTAGTATTTTTATAATTAATATGCAATTGTTAATATTGATATTATTTTTCAGTTGTCGCTCGGTGAATCTGTGACAATTTACATGACGTACAGGGCCTAAATACCCACAAAACATAGATCCAAGCACTGAACCTGTGTGGTAGACAACCCGCATTGCGAATGTTACACAGGTTGCATAGCGACAGGCGTTATTAATTGACTTTTGAAAAGACTACAAAATTTATTTCAACGAGAACCAATGCCATAGGAGTCTGACAAAGGCAACATTTAATTTTTTTTTGTTCCAGTCAAATTTTTGTTTCTAAATTAATCAAAAAATGTTGATTTAAATGCACGGTTACCGCTTTTTGAACAATTACAATAACACTGTACGAACTTTATAAACATTAAAGGGATGATTTTACAAAATACAAACCAACACGTTTAACAGCGTCGTTCACGTAAGCTTTGTACGAACAATTGATATTTGATGTCTCGTCGTTTCTTGTTAACATACACAAAATAATTACCAAACATCTTACTTTAAGAGTGCGTACAGCCCTCAATAATATCTTTAGGCTATAAGTCGTATACTGTATATGTTTCGACATGTTTCGTCGCCAGGAATCACCTCCCGAAGGATGACGGTTTAATTAAGAACCACGTATGTACGTACGTCCTACGTATGTACCTATGTACGTATGTAAGTATGTATGTCTGTACGAATGTATGTATGAATGTATGTATGTGTGTATGTATGTAAGTATGAATGCATGTATGTAAGCATGTAAGTATGTATGCATGTATGCATGTAAGTATGTAAGTATGTATGCATGTATGCATGTTAGTATGTAAGCATGTTAGTATATATGTATGTAAGTATGTATATATTTATGTACGTATGTATGTGTGTATGTATGTGTGAATGTATGTAATTATGTATGTGTGTATGTATGTAAGTAAGTATGTAGGTATGTATGTGTGTATGTAAGTAAATATGTATGTATGTATGTATGTATGTATGTATGTATGTATATGCATGTATGTATCTATATGTATGTATGTATCTATATGTATGTATGTATGCATGTATGTATGTATCTATATGCATGTATGTATCTATATGTATGTATGTACGCATGTATGTAAGCATGTGTATGTATCTATATGCATGTATGTATCTATATGTATGTATGAACGCATGTATGTATGTAAGTATGTAGGTATGTGTGCATGTATGCATGTTAATATGTAAGTATGTAAGCATGTTAGTGTATATGTATGTAAGTATGTATATATGCATGTACGTATGTATGTGTGAAGTATGTAATTATGTATGTGTGTATGTATGTAAGTAAGTATGTAGGTATGTATGTGTGTATGTAAGTAATTAATTATATGCATGCATGTATGTATGTAAGTATGTATGCATGCATGTATGTATGTAAGTATGTATGCAAGCATGTATGTATGTAAGTAATTAATTATGTATGTATGTATGCATGCATGTATGTATGTAAGTATGTATGCATGCATGTATGTATGTATGTATGTATGTATGTATGTATGAATGCATGTATGTATCTATATGTATGTATGCATGTATGTATACATGTATGTATGTATGTATGTATGTATGTATGAATGCATGTATGTATGTATGTATGTATGTATGTATGCATGTATGTATGTATGTATGTATGTATGAATGCATGTATGTATCTATATGTATGTATGTATGAATGCATGTATGTATGTATGAACGCATGTATGTATGTATGTATGAATGCATGTATGTATGAATGCATGTATGTATGTATGCATGTATGTATGTATGTATGTATGCATGTATGAATGTATGTATGTATGAATGCATGTATGTATCTATATGTATGTATGTATGAATGCATGTATGTATGTATGTATGTATGTATGAATGCATGTATGTATGAATGCATGTATGTATCTATATGTATGTATGTATGAATGTATGTATGTATGTATGTATGTATGAATGCATGTATGTATGTATGTGTGTATGTATGTGTGTATGTATGTGTGTATGTATGTATGTATGTATGTATGCATGTATGTATGTATGTATGCATGTATGTATCTATATGTATGTATGTATGTGTGTATGTATGTATGCATGCAAGCATGTATGTATGTATGTATGTATGTATGTATGCAAGCATGTATTTTTGTATGTATGTAAGTATGTATGTATGTATGTATGTATGTATGTATGTATTTATGTAGGTATGTAGGTATGTATGTATGCATGCAAGCATTTATGTATGTATGTATGTATGTATGTATGCATACAAGTATGTGTATATATAACCATAGCCTACCATCACGGCGATCCGGGTTCGATTTCCTCTGTGTTCGAGGATGTAAACTTACAAGTTCAAGTTAATTGTATCTCGGTATAGTCGTCATTTGCAAAGACTACTATTATGGTATGGCTCTTATTCCGTGTCACAAAACCTTGTTTTAAACTCGTGTTGCACCTGACAACTGCATGGCTACTAACGACGTACAATACCAACAGATGGTAAAGGGTACTACTACCCCCACCCTTAACTAAACCTTGGAAGGGGTGGCAAATCATATCTCTCGCCCTCCTCTTCGTTTACCTGCATTTACATTTCAGAATGACAGTAGTTGATTTGTAGTAGAGTAAAATGTAGACGATCACGCCCATAGTGCCACACCACATTACAAGACAGTTTTCCTCAACTGCCCCCATCCCCCCCAACCACTCATAGAAATGTTGGCACGTCCCTGGACGTAGTATTAGACACAGGACTGAGCTCAGGAGCAGAGCAGAGCAGAGTTTGTAGAGTGTTTGTGCAGGTAGACGCGCAGGGTATTGCGAGGAGAGTTCTTGTTGGCGTGAAGCTGTGTTGCGGACGACACAGAACGTAACTTCAAGGATGCAGTGTGACGTAACACGTCGTCACTGGACCGCGAGGCCACAGCTTCTCTCGTCTTGTTTGTGTCACCCAGTACACTCCCCTTTCCCCTCATCTACCACACAGCGGCTAAACCCGCACCTTGTATCTGTGTACACATTTTACCACAAGTACTTCAGTCTTCATGTTTATACTTGTCCATTCTAACTGTCTTACGTTTTTACATAAACAATAACTGGTGTAACACTGTCTACGAATTAATAAATGGATAATGTCCGAAAATCTTGTTAGAAGTGTACAGCTGAAACATGTTACAAAATACAATTACTGTCAAATTTTCATACATTATAGGACCTAGATGGAAAAATAAATAAAATAGCAACAAGTCTGGAACTGTGTAAAATTATTTGTAATTATCAGAGTTGGTAAAACATCACATGGTTGGTTACATGATATCGACCGACAGACGTATTAGACACAAATGTCGCAGGGGAATGTGGTCGATACTCGTTTATGAACCGTGCTGAACACAAGAGTGTGCCAGTTTCTTCCCACCTCACAGCTACATAGGCTAGCTACAGCGCATCAGCTGACTGCTGCAAGAAGCACTTACACAAGCTATGTCTGGGCGAAACTGAGATCCTTAGTGTGGTCTCTTGGAAGCACAGCATGTGCATCTCCTCCCAGCCTGCCCTCTAGGCGCAAGTAACTAAACTGGCATGCAGTCTTCTCGCCTGCAACTCGCCTCTATCAGACATTCAACACCACACACTCATATACACACACATAATGTTAAAGATAAAGGTGTATTGAACATGACTATACCTTTTAAAATGTTCTGCAACAAGGTTTTTATATCTAAACAGGACAAAAAAAAATTTCACCACTTTCGAAATTTTAAAAATAAACTTTAGATAAAAGGACAACTTGAAATGTCTTTACTCGTGTGTAACGTTTTAACACCATTCCTAAGCAGACATAACTTAAGTTCGATACACACTTTCCTTAATTCTCTACTTAATTCCTTGCTTAATTCTGTTCATAAACGTCGATTGAAATTTTATATAGATCATTCGAGATAAAGTGAGCAATAAAAATTTAACCTCTGATAACTATCACTAGCCTTCCTTGACTGCATATAATTTAACATTAACTGTAGTTGCATTACTGTTTGTATGGTTAGCAGCGAAATTACGCAATGTAGTTCCGTGTGTTTTCCAAGTTAAGTACAATACAGAGACAAAATCAACCAAAATTGACACAATTGTATTTACGTAATTAAATTCCACAATACAGAAACAAAATCGACATATACGCATTTTATATAATCAACTAACCTTTTTTCTATTGAATTGTATCGATTGATACTCTGTACAATTGATCTTACACGCACAAACATTAAGTGACGTGTCCAGAGAGGTTAGATATGTCCCGTTGTTAGCCGTTACCCGCGAATAGATACGAATTGACTGAGAATGGAACTTTATCAGAGTTTTTTTGAGGGCTCACTTTATCCGGAACCACCTATACTATGATCCAGTAAAAACCTTCTTTGCTGTGTAGGCTACACGCTACAACGGTTTACTAATAAATTCGATCAAATAAAGGGAGAGAAATGTGTTTGGGATGTTGGTTGTTATATTTTATAAAGTATATCTGTCGAATTCGCGAAAATTATTTCACGTACAAGACTTGCGTATAATTGCCAAAAAGTGAAACTACACTGTAGGCTATTATTTAGATTTTGAAAATTCCGACGACTGTGTGTTTAGTAGGAAACAATAATTTTATTTATTATCAAAATAATTGGCAACACAACTTGAGTAACTTCGCACGCGCGCTTGATGACTAACTACGATGAATAATATGACGGGTTCTGTTTGTCAAATTATGCACGAGATTCTGTATGGAGCCAGCGTAGTTGAAGTACACACTATCGCAGTGCTACTTGTACTAAATTAGGTACGGAATTATATTCCTGAATTATGGATAGGCATTATGCAAGCTGAGCAGTTTTCGAATAACCTTGTAACGGGCGAAGCTCAGTACACCACTCGGCGGCCCGGCCAGGCAGCCAACTTAACCAACACACTTTTAACTCGTGAACATCGTAGGAAGTCATAGATAACTACTGACGTAGATGATAACATAGTATGGTGCTGGGGACCATAGAGCGCAATGTGCTAGCTGAGTTAGCGTTCAACAAGTCATCTCAGCTGTAGAAGGTGGTGCGAGGTGACGAGACCTGACTTCCTGGTAGCAAACAGGGGTGACTAGATCTGACTTCCTGGCTGCAAACAGGGGTGACTAGATCTGACTTCCTGGCTGCAAACATGGGTGACTAGACCTGACTTCCTGGCTGCAAACAGGGGTGACTAGATCTGACTTCCTGGCTGCAAACATGGGTGACTAGACCTGACTTCCTGGCTGCAAACAGGGGTGACTAGATCTGACTTCCTGGCTGCAAACATGGGTGACTAGACCTGACTTCCTGGCTGCAAACATGGGTGACTATACCTGACTTCCTGGCTGCAAACAGGGGTGACTAGATCTGACTTCCTGGCTGCAAACATGGGTGACTAGATCTGACTTCCTGACTGCAAACATAGGTGACTAGATCTGACTTCCTGGCTACAAACATGGGTGACTAGACCTGACTTCCTGGTAGCAAACAGGGGTGACTAGATATGACTTCCTGGCTGCAAACGTGGGTGACTAGACCTGACTTCCTGGCTGCAAACAGGGGTGACTAGATCTGACATCCTGGCTGCAAACATGGGTGACTAGACCTGACTTCCTGGTAGCAAACAGGGGTGACTAGATCTGACTTCCTAGCTGAAAACATGGGTGACTAGATCTGACTTCCTGACTGCAAACATAGGTGACTAGAGGGCGTAATGTTACTAACTGCACTGACTGGCGTGTCTCTGCCCGCCTCACACGATGCTTAATTTGCGTTACCTTCTTTTATAACCATTAGTTAGCATGATATCAGATTCTGTAGCAATGTTTATACAAGAAACGGTTCGTTCCTCCTTGTACGTATTCACATGATACATAACATGGTAGGTAACAGAAAACGTAACCCCGGGTTGAGCCAACAAGGAAAAAAAAAACGGGGGGCCTAAAGCAAGTAAACTAAGGGGGCAAATTATGTCTCCATCTCATTTTCCACATTTAAAATTTAGAATGACAATGGTTTATTTGTAGGGAGTAATGTAAACCCAAAGTCCAAAGTGTCAAATCACATTGCAAGATAATAATTTTGTTTAGTAAATTGCCCCTTACTCCTTTCTTCCAAAATAGTTGGAATGGCTCTGACCTAACCACAACTTTAATAAACGAAGAGTCGGTTTTATTGACAAAGAATGAGCAACTCAAACTGAAATGGTAACTAGACCTTGGGTGCAAGAAACGAAATATAGGACGTGGTTATGATATCCTAGCATTGTTTCAAAACGAATAAAGAGTACAGCTCTCCCGTGATTTTGTGATGTCGACGCCATTTTGAACAGAAGCAGTCGTGAAATGTTAGGTACTGTCACGTGACAAACACAAAGTGGCCACGATTGGCCACAAAGTTTTCTGGGTAGAAAGCCAACAGAAAAATGCTAAAGGAAACTGGAACGAGGATCAGATGGTATCGGAAACGCTGACAGCAAGTGGGCATGAAATTTGTTAGGATGTTGTGAGGCGTGCTTTAGTAAGCTATAGGCAGGTAGATGTAATGACGCCAGGCGTTTGTCTTCAAGGCCACGACTGCTGACGCATGTTCCTGGCAGCAGGCCCGGACACACACCTACACATGAGCGCAGTTCAATTGTTATTAGTGTCGGGTCCAAGAATAGTATTTGTAAAACCAAACCTGCCCTCAAAGTGAGCATTCAAGTGGGAATTTATAAGTAACCCTCACAATTACTATCTATGTTATTACAGGTAGATCTACCTACGATTTCTTGGCGAACTGGATGTTATTAATTAGATAAGCAATGGTGGAAAGTGCTCGCACAGTTTGCGTGTAGAAGGTATACATTAAGGAATTAATTAAACTATAATCTTTGCGAAAGAAACGTTCGTTTTTATTGACAGATAGTATGTTTCCGAATATTACGAATAGTTAATTCATAAAATTATGTATTCTATTTTCTTAAAGCATTTCGATGGTGCATTAACTAGTTATATAATTATTATTGTTGTTGCTATGTACTGTCGTTGTGTTCCGCAGTAAAACTTTGTGAAAACTTGTCAAATGTTGTTACGTGTACAACATGAGTTACCGTAGTAAAACAGAACATATATTTCTGATAATATTTCCCATGCACATTGCGCTCTGTAATTTTTAAGTTATATCATACACGGAACAAATGAAAGGTTATTGCTGTATATGACTGCTAGTACTACGCCTTAAGAGGAGTCCTCGACTGGCGCATGGACGACGTAGCAGCGTGTCACGCGCATACATTTTTACGCGATACCGCTTAACTTATTCATATTATGTTTACCTACGAAAAGAACACACACATGAAACCATGCTTCTATTTTTTCAAAAATGCAGCACGCTTGTTAGAAACATGATATTCGGGCCTCTCAAAATGGCTAAAAACGGGTTTTTCAGACTGTTGTAACTCCGATAATATTACCTGAATTGGTAAAGTGCAAAACGTGAAGCATGCGTTGGTCTTTACTTCAAACTATTCAAAAATAAAATATTGGGGTCACCGCTTAAAGTCCCATAGGAAAAAGACAACAACGGAAACCTTGCACGCCAGTTTGGCGCGCTGCGGATAGAGGCGATATGCTTCTCGTCAGGCGTGGGACAATGGCTCTTATCGCTACGCTGATCCCACGCGCCAAAGGTGGAAATTTGACACCGCGAAGGACTCCTCTTAATTGTCGTGGTAAAATAGTTGTGAATATGACGATATATAAGATGGCAGCCTTGTCATCTTGCTCTTAATGTATAATACACTCTGTTCTGAGAGATGTATTTATGAACCTCCTTTGAAAATGGTATCAGGTTTACTTTGACCTGTTCCTCGGTAGAACGTCTGAGAACTGTTTTTAAAAATCTTTGCAGCATGAACTTGTGAAAAACATACACATCTTGAACAAGTTGTTGATATTTTGAGTTTCAATACAAACGGTACTATAAAAGTTTTACATTTATACACACAAATATTTTGCAGTTTAACACAATTGTACACGTTTGTAATTTCGTAAAAATTTATACCGGTGATATTTTATACAAAGGTTATAAATAAATTAAAATTCTCTATAAATAATTAATCAAACATCACGAATGTATAGATGTATTTTTTGTACAAAGATGATAAAATATACTTTCGTGAAGTGTAGATATATATCAACAAAGTAACATCACTCATTACCTATCATTTTTTTTACCGGTCTCTTACTGCATTAAAACACATTTATCGTTGTAAAACATGAAAAAGGAATCTCAAACTGACTAAATATATGGAACATTACACATAACTTGTGTGAAAATACAATCATTGCCCATACATTAAGTATGAAGGTTCGTGTTTCGACAACACAATTTTTTTTTTTTTAACATCTGCGGTATATGTTAACCAAAACTTTTCACGCTTTCAGCAAAAGCTCCAAATGTCTTTTTAAACTGAAATACGTAACGCTGTATCGTCTCTGGCTTACGCGATTAATTCTTAAGTGTGTGATATTAAGGACGTAAGTTTACTTATATTCATATAAGACTTTTACATTTCTTGCCGCCAAATAATCAATTAAATGTCTTCCAAATAAACCGTGGCAGGTGTAGCAGCTAGAGTGCTCGCCGCCCGCAAGGCGATCCGGGTTCGAGTCCAAACGAGATCCTCCTGGATTTTCGTATGTGGGAATCATGCTGAATGATGCGACCGGTCGACGGGTTTTCTCTGGAATCTCCCACTCCTGTTTCTCTCCCCATCATTCCAGTATTGCTCCACATTAACCGCATATAAACATATATCCCCACCCCTACCTCAATGCTGAAAACCTTGACCAGACCAAACTATACTAACTTAATCTTATCTTTAATATTTTTCATATAGCTTATATTACGTCACAAATCATTATTCATAGAACAACACGATATTTCAATGAACATCTTCACGTCAACGTACAGATAGGAACATGGAAATACAGCCATTGTGGCTGTAAAAATCATCCTTACAATAGGTACTATTACCTCTAAAATCACTGTTGGATGCAAAATAATTGATTAAAGCTAAGAAAACTTTGGTAGATCTAAACTCTCAATCACTTTTTAAAAACCAATACTTTCATCCGTACCGACAAAGATTGTGTATTTGTTCTTAATAATGCATAGCATGTTCACTGTAAATTATTAGTATATAGACCTAATGTTAACTACAGTGTCGCAGCAAGGATTGGGGGGCAAAAGGGGCAGAATTCCCCGTGCCCCCAACATGGGGCCCCGGCCCACAATTTTTCTATAATTTTTATTCAGACATCAGGGGCCTTCAAACAACTTCCTGCCCCAGGCCCCCAGAAACATTGCTGAGGTCCTGGTTTAATAGACTGATTCATATTTTGCTTTCCTCACTTATAGTGACAAGTGACACGGTTTACAATTCTACACCGCTGTAAAAAATACAAAACATATATAAAATTATTTTTTGTACAACAAACAAAAAATAAGCGTGATTGGAAATAAACATGGCGTTTTGCGAATGGTGTCTTATATATTACCAGTTGCTGTCAAACACGCCCAATTAGATGTTCCTTAACATTTCTGAATGGCTATAAGTAACAGGTTTGTATTACTGATTCATAGGTCAAGGATATGTATAATCATACAGTTTGGGAATAATTATAAGTAAACATTAAGAACCACAGGTTAAAGTGCAGATCGCGGAACTTGTAATTATTATAAACATGGCATAGGTAACTAATATTTTTTCTAAAAATATAAAAATTGTATTAGTTATTAGCTGGCAGACGGGTTTTACTTGCTAGTCATAAAAATTGGAATTTTAAAATCCACCATTCCTTTTGAAGTATCGTAAATCACTTAATATTTGAAATTTCCTTCGCTTAATGAAACGAAAACAAACATTTTCAGTTAGTCACCCTACCGCGCCAAATAAACATGGTTGATGGTAGGCTATGTGTATTCAACAACACAGCGTGTAAAATACACGAATGGTAGCACGATTAGTTTGCATAATTTACTGCAGTCACAAGACTCGTTTTCACAATGAGAGTAAATCGCGATAGTTTCTTTCACGATAGCAACTGTCACTGAATGAAAAACTTTGATAGTAGACGTTATACAAGAACTAGACAGTTACGCTGCTCTTTTGTTACATATCCAGAAGATAGATAATTGTGTACTTTAGCGGGGGCGGGGATAGATTATTTTCAACAAAAAATAAAAACACTCGTATAGGACATCGCATGTTATGGACTGCAAATTGACTCCTTTCAGTTTGATCACACACAGAGATAGCCCATGAGCATTGGTGTTGCACGCCTTGACTATACGATAGCATATAAATGTACTTCAATTATCACAACTCCTTCGTTATCAGAACAGTATTGCTGCGCTGTCGTGGAAATTTGATTGACTGTGTTTTATTTTTAGCATATTTTGCTAGTAAATATCCCCTACACTTTATTGCTGTCTCTTTACTTACACAAAATAGCGAATCATACAAAATCCCATAATTTATGTGGTCAGAGTTCGTTGATACAAAGTCTGGTCACGTTAAGTATCATGTTCGACATTTTCTTTCTGAAGATGACTATTGCGCGTGTTTTGATGTTTGTGTAAACAAGTACTTGGCCAATAACCAAAATAAATACTGTGGAATGGCGACAGGTATTATCACACGCGATCGTCGCAGAATACGTGATTGTGATAACTGTCATCATAGTAGTATTATCAAGTTAAGAACGTGCCTTTACTGTTATTCACTTGAAGAAACGCGTCAATATTTGTTGTTACACAATTAAAACTAATTTTGGTAGTGAATCTGATGTTACATAAATTTGTAAAAATTACACAGCTTAGGCTAACACGCCGTTACTAGTAGCTATTTGCAAGAATTTTATACAAGAGTTTTACATCAATCTGTCCACCAGTCATAAAGATAAAACGTAGCTAGACAAATTATTACTAGAGTAAAAATAAAAATAATAACTTTAAGTAATGTTTCTTCACGCGAAATTAAACACATCGAGATGTAAAAAAGACTTAACGAATTGTATGAGAGTGACCAAAATATCAGCAGAACCACGCAGTTGTTATAAAAAAAACAGAAGAGGCAAAAATGAATAACCGTGTATGAAGAGATAAATAGCAGCAAAGCAAACTGCGGCGACATCGTCAACGGGCACTACACTGCCTGAGCAGCGCACCGTGTGTTCTTATATTCAGTCCATTCCCCCGCCACCAAGGCCCTCTCTACTAGTCGAACAAACAAACTAGACTCACCTGTCGGCGCCAGCAGTAGCAGCAAAAGGCTGGCGAAAGTATGTAAAGTGACCATGATAAGGAAGATACTGCCTGACCACGGCGCAACACCTCCTCTTATACACCGACCTTCCCCCGCCACTTGGACCCTCCCTCCTGGCCGAACGAAGGAAATAAAGTCTCACATGTCGGTACGGGCAGAAGCAGCTAAAGCTGGTGAAAGTAAGTAATGTGTCTATGATGACAACGACACGGCCAGTCACAGCGCAACACCCACACACTTCAAACACCAGCACTTTCCCCGTTCACTAGGTAAATCACTCCTGCTAGAGAGACACAAAGATAAGGCAAGAGTGTTCGCATGAGTACATGCACCAGTTTCATGATGTAAGCAAGCAAAGTACGTGTAATGACACAGCGCAACACCTCAACTCATAAACCACCAGCAACAAGGTAGCTCCCTCCTACTAGAGTGATGAAAGAAAAAGCAAAGCTGTCGATGCGAGTGCTAGCGACCTCCAGTGGTGCAAACAAGTGAAGTACCCTAAATATGACAACAATGCTAGACAACAGCACAACACTTGCACACGCCAGTACTTTCCCCAGCCTCCAGGTAGCTCTCTACTGCTCCAGATAAAATAATAAGAGTCAAATCCGCCCAGAGGTGAGAAAAAACGAATAATCAAGCCAGGATTAACTGTAGGCAAACGTGATTGTTATTATTATTAATTTTCTTATTATTATTAATCTAATAAACGTAATACATCCCTCAAGGAATCTTGCCAGAAAAAACACAATGAAAAACTAATTAATTTATTTATAACCAGAGCAGAAAACACACCAAAGAACCAGAACAACTGAAAATATTCATGACAGTGTGGTAAAACAGCACAGATAACTGCTGCCCCAGTCCTATGACAGCGGGGCGGTGGAAAATGCTGGCCTGCATTCATAGAGACTAGTACAGAGAACATTAGGAATAATGAACGACTTTACAAGCTAGAAGTGAAAATGTCGGGAGAACTGTCTTTCTCTCATTGCTGATCATCCTTGAACTTTTGTTTTTTAACCAGAGCTGCGGGAGTTACAACAGTTCTGATAAGGGGCAAGTAGCGCTGCTGTGCACTATACAGCCAGTCGTATCCTGATACACAAATAAAAATTATTAAAATAATACATAGTCAATCACAAAACAAGATAAAAAATGTGAGCTTAATAGAAGACAATTTAAGATTATAAAAAGCAAATTTAAATACAACAGCAGTATATTCAATAAAATTTTAAGATTCAAATTGTATTTTATTTACACTGTAAAAATTCATCCACAGTATATAAACAATTCGATAGTAAAAATGTTTTAAATCGTTTTAAATATGTATTACAATTTGTACTATATGGATAGCCCTCAAAAACTAATTTTAAAATGTGTTATATATGAATAGCAGAATAAAAAGAACCTTTTTGAAAACATTTTAACGAATTACTAGGAAAATAAAGTTTTTTTTTAAAGTCTTGTATTGTAAGAATGAAAATTAAAATGTTTCTTAAATCTATCTTTGTTATTTAAAGTAAACTTAATTATAGCATATACATCTTCACATGGTAGTGTTAATATATTCCATATTTTTAATAAAGGTTTGCATGATTTCGTTGGTTTTACTTCAGAGATTATTCTTATTGCCTTTATTTGTAATAATACTTTGTTTGCATTTATGGAATTTTCCCAGTACATAATACCAACTGTCATTAAGGAATTAAAATAGCTTTAATAAATCATTCTTTTTGCCTTATCGTTTGTTACTTTTTCAATACACCTTAAGGCAAAACAAGCTGAGTTTAATTTTGATATTAATTGAGATTTATGGTCTTTCCAATTCAGTCTCTCGTCAATATTGAGACCGAGAAACTTTGTCTTGAATACTTGATTGATAATATTGCCATTAGATTTAATACTGAGATCACATTGTGGCTTACTCACTTGAAAGTAAATAATGTTAATTTTCTCCATATTAAGAGATTGTTTATTTCACAAAAACCAATTATTTAATAAATTCATCACTTTATTGCATAGAAACTGAAGCTCATCAATAGAACTATGAGAAATCAATAAACTTGTATCATCTGCATATAATACTGGTGTAGCAAATTCTTTTATGAACTGTGGTAAGTCGTTGATATATATTAGAAAAAGAAAATTACCTAAAACAGACCCTTGGAGAACGCCTTTTTTTTATTATTATTCCAATGGTAGATTCAGAAATAGTTGCAGTCATTGGATTATTAATTTCAACTCTTTGTTCTCTAAGAGTAAGGCCTGAAGATATCAAATTTAGAAACGTATTTTTTATACCATAATGTTTAAGTTTACCCAGTAGAATGCTATGATTGACACAGTCAAAAGCCTTTGACAAGTCACAAAATATACCAGCAACTGATTTTTTTTTCATTAAAAGCATCTAAAATAACAGACACCAATCTATATGTTGCATCAATTACAGATTTTTTTTTCTAAAACCAAACTGTGAGTCAGATAAAATTTCATGGAATGTTAAGTGATTTAATATCCTGATATATACAACTACTTCAAATTTTTTTAAAAAGGTTGTCAGTAATGAAATTGGTCTATAATTCTCTAGTGACTCTTTTTTGCCTTTTTTGTATAATGGATTAACTAAAGCATGTTTAAGACGACTTGGGAAAATCCCAGTATTTAGTATCGTATTGCATATGTGATTAACAGGTGCACTTAATGACTTAGAACAATGTTTAACAACTTTACTACTAATTTCATCATAACCATGAGATTCCTTTGATTTTAGATTCTTAGTAATATTCTCAATTTCATGTATAGTAGGACCATAAAAATAATATCTGGAATATACTTTATACAAAAGAGCTTAAAGAAATTTATGGGATCATTTTGAGAATTGAATTGTTCAATAAGTTTATCGGCTACATTTTAAAAATTTGTGTTGAATAATTCAGATATCTCTTTCACGTCCTCAAAAATTTTACCATTTGATTCAATGGATACATTCTGAGTGCGTCGTAACGATCTTGATAACTCTTCATTGATAATTTTCCAAGTAGATTTAATCTTATTATTTGCATTTGATATTTTGTCAGCAATATAATTCCTTTAAGCCACGTTTATTACTTTATTTAAAATTGTACAATACATTTTATAATATAAATTCAACATTACTGTTGGAGCTACGTACTGGTCCATAAATTTTTCTTTTATTTTCACAAGATATTAAGATACCTTGAGTCATCCATGGAGCATGTTTATTTATATATGTATTTTTTAAAATACTTTACAGGACAGTTTGCATCAAAATAGACTAGTGCAGTCTTTAAAAATATGTTAAACTATTTATCAAAATCCTTTTCTCTATATGCATCCTCCCAATTTTCTGAAGCTAAAGATTTATATAAATTATCTAATGTATACTTGTTTATTATTCTGTGTTTATATACTTCTGCTCTACACTTAATATTTAAATCAATAGGTCAAACTAGAAGCTAACGATCATGGTCATATAATCCCTTAACGAAAGGTAGAATAGAATAATTTTTCTTGTTGGTTTAATCAATGAAAATATTATCTATTGCTGTCATAGATTGATTTAGAATTCTTATTAGGAAAAATACAATTGGTTCCAAATTAAAAGCAGTTACTATAGAGTTTAGTGTTAAAGTATCTTCAGTTTATACTAAATAATTTATATTATAATATTCACACATAATAAATTCTAAATTAATATTTTAAAAATCAGTTAAAAGATTTTCTAGATGATCAGAAAAAATTACCATATTCCCAGAGGGTATCCTGTATACACAAATTATAATCTACATTTTATTAATAGCTCTGATTCCAGCTGTGCAACATTAAAAATCTTGTTCTCTACAGTTATTACTACTGTCAATAACATGACAGCTTAAATTATTTTTACGTAAATACATACACTGCTTTTTTATTAGTTCTGCAATAACGTGCTGCTAATTTACGGCCTTAAAAATTAGACAATTCTATACAATTGGATTTCAGATGGTGTTCACTTAAGAAAACTATATTAACATTCATATTATGATCTAATATCAAAGATTGAAAACAAACAAGAAGTTCATCCTGTTTATTGAATAAACCTCTTATATTTTGATGCAGGATAATTAGATCAAGTAACTCATATTTTACATGGTTGTATTTTTGTTTATCATCAAATACATATTTATGTGATTCTTCAGAATATACCACATTGGAATAGGTACTTTTATTATAATTGTTTCTTTTGATACAATTTATAGTGGATCTATCTTTGAAATCATTTGGGGATTTTTGTAATTTATCTGCAAAAACAATGTTTGTCTGATTTACAGGCCCCAACTGTATATCAGAGAAGCTACTCAGTTTTCCGAAATATTGCCTATTGATATGACATTTGTCACTTTTTGAGTCATGATGAGTTTACACGTTTCTGTAATAATAATGTCCTTTCCTTTATAATTTAGGTGTTGTCCATGACCTGTGAATACACTTCTCTCTATGACACTTAAATCATATAGGATGGATGACATTTCTAAAATGTTTGCAAATATTTTTTTAAAATAATATTTGTCTTTTCAATTTCCTTATTAACTACTGACCATAAGGGCAAGTCATGCCTGGTTGGAAGATTCATGACAATAACATTTGTACCGGTATGTGTTAAGTCAGCAAGGCATGTTTTTAAAGAACTACAAAATCCAGCAGCATTATTTTCACCAACATCATTACTCCCTCCCAACAACACCACAGTGTTCTTAGAACACAGGTCTTTCTGTTCACTACTATCTAGTTTACTTACTTCTACAAATGTAGCACTAGGTTTAATTAATCCTAATACCTCTTTATGAGCTAGTTCAGCACTCCTTTTACTTGCTAACCCTTTTCCATGACTATCTGCTAATGTTACAACTTAACTGTTTTTTTTTTTTTATTTCTTGTGCCTAGTCTTGGTTACATCTTGTTGTTGGCATCTGGAAATATCTTCAGATAAACTTAAACATTTGTACATATCTGTGCTATGGACTGAAGTAGTATAGGTATGCTTTTTTTTTTGGGTTTTCAGCCATCCTTTAGTCACTTTTGTCCACGAATTTTCTTGAGTGGTAGTCGAAACGCCTCGTTCATTTGTTTCCCTAACCATTTTTAGATCACCCTGAAGTATTTTAATTATCTCATTTCGAGATTCAATCTCTTCAATTAATATTTTCACTAAATCTTGGTTCTCCACATTATTTCTTCCAACATAA
Source organism: Medauroidea extradentata (assembly GCA_003012365.1). Taxonomy (NCBI): domain Eukaryota; kingdom Metazoa; phylum Arthropoda; class Insecta; order Phasmatodea; family Phasmatidae; genus Medauroidea; species Medauroidea extradentata. Next base: position 18,762 of record PNEQ01005256.1, read on the forward strand.
ATACACAACTCGGAAACACCGTCAGAGTCATTTTCTTCATTTTCACCATTAAATTCACGTTCCTTACATACACCACATACCCACTCACTATTTGGAATGTTAGTCTCATCAACGTCACAACACTTTTGATAGTGGTACCATTTATCACATTCATCGCAAAGTATTCCATTACGAACAACCTTTTTACACAAACCACATTTAAAATATTTTAATACATAATATATATATATATATATTTTTTTTTAGAGAACCCTGCAGGTTTTCTATACTCAGCGCCATGATAACCAAGTCTGGTAGATACAAATTTTGCAATAGATTTTTAACTAGCTTCTAGGGAATTAAAACTTTAAACTTTGCTCAGAAAAGGAGGGCACTGTAATATAGAAGGGGAAAAAATGAAAAACAGGGAAATTAATTTTAGATGTACTACATATTTAAAACACATGATTGCAAAATTTTGTATATACAAGACTATTACAGAAAGTAATATTAAAAAAACTAATAAATCATGTATTAAATACAAAGTAAAATAACAAAACTACTCATATGAAAATCTTGTACTCTAAAAAAAACGAGGGGCGCATGATAATAGAAGGGAGTGTAGAGAACAGCTGTCGTTGAGAAAAATCACACTACAGTTAACATAATTTGCAGTGCATTGTTTGTGACTTAAGTGAAATATCATTGCATTAACTGTCTATCGTATGCGCCCCGCGTGATTCGTTGTAAATCTTACAAGCATTTTCATAGGATACATTATATGTACTCTTTAGTCTATTTTAAAACTTTGTATATTAAAAAAAAAAAAAGGTTTATGTGCTTGTTACCTCTTCACATACCACAGTATATAAACTCGTTTTCACGACTGGACGCTGTAATATTTAAATAGAATTTGCGTCAATTTTAAGTTATCAGTAAATCATGATGAAAGTTTTTCGGGTTTGGAACGGTCTTATTGCTCCTATAAAATATTCATAACAGCAGTATATATGAGTAAAAAACTATTTATACGACTGTTTCAATTGGGGCATAGGCTATAGATGCATATCACCGTCCATTTATTAGTGCTTTATAGACAAAATTCTGGACTGGACTGAATTTGGACTGGATTCAACATGAAGGGAACCTAAAGTGAAGGTGGACTGAAATGTGTTTATAGTCAAATTTTTTATCTAGAGTCACATGTAAACATGGACTGAACCCATATCTAGAGACATCTCTTTGCGAATCATTGAACTGCAGAAAAAATGACTGTCAGAAAAGCACGAGGGGAATATTTGTTTGATATTTCATTTGAATTTATTCATTAGGATATATATTTAGAATTATTTGGCACTTCCCAATATTTTTAAATCATTAAATATTTTTATTTATCTAGCCCAGGACGATTATACCCTCTTACACAACCAAATAAATGACTCAAGATCTTTCAGTTCAGTCATGTGGGTGATGTGTTTCATCCCGCATTCTACAGTCCGATCCACTTCGCCAACTGGACTGGAATTATCCCTCCTCTCCTACTTCGGTCCGGTAGGAAAGTATTTAAAACAAAATTTGAATCAAAATTCTCCAGTCCACCCTTGTTCAATTCAGATTGAGTTGTTACTGTAGCATACGAGAAGTAAAATATTCATCACATAATGTGAGAAGCGGAGTTTAAACAAAAATAATTTCATTAAATATTTAATTATGCTCAGTATTTTAAAATAGGTAAAGCCACTTTCTTTGTTTCTCATTTCGTCTATCATCAGCATAGAAGAATTTTTTTTTAATGCAGCGTTGTATTGTACACATGCTTATTTTTCGACATCATATTACTGCCAGTGCGAAAAGAATTTCAATTATATAAATTTAGTGTCTTTTACTGAACGACGTAAAGTTTCTTATAAAGGTAAGAGTAAACATTAATTTAATGGAGATTTGAACATACGACTGCGAATTACGAAGAGAAACTAATTGCCACTACTCTACTATAGCTAGTACGCAATTGAAACAAATATTTACTATGTTTGTATTATTCGGTCTGAATACGGTATCACTTAAATCGCCTATATTAAGAGTTTTGATATTTAGGTCACAGTATATTAATTAAATACAGTTCAAATTCAAATTATTTTACTTACCTAATGCTTGATTGTGTGTGTAATAAGTAGGGACTGGAAAATTTCTCGAATTCAATTACCTGTAGGCTAGAATCAATTTTACTATGCATACTCAAGCCCCGTCTATTCAGTCGTTGTCTACTGTTTCACTGAGTAGCAGCTATTCGATAAATATTCGGGGCTTGAGTATGCATAGTACAATGGATTCTAGCCTATATGTAATTGAATTCGCGAAATTTTCCAGTCCCTAGTGATAGGTTGTTCTTGTCATTTAATTATTTTGGCATCTAAGAAGGCAACTGATAGCTGTTTATTACTATTTGGAGAAAAGTGCGAAAATGAAGGGAAAATTTAAAAATTTTTGAAGAGTACCACACGGATACAAAATAACTTGAAAAGTGGTTGCATTGGCATGTGTTAACAATGTACAAGGCTTATTTCGCGACTAATGCCAGAATAATGATAACCCTACAAATGTGTCACAACAATGCTAGGCTAGCACGACAAAATTTAATCAGTGGCCAATGACAACACTATGACGTTTATTATCATTGGTCGCAGCTTAAATTCTGTCGTGCTACTGTTGTCGTGACAGACTTGTCGAGTTATTGAGGTTGCAGCTTAACTCTAGTCCAACGTTAATAGGCTGTGAATAATAAAGTCTGGACCAAGTCTTTAAAACCCTGTACTAACTGGCCGAAGATGATTCCGGGAATATCACGGAACAATATCAGAACTATGAATAATGCCCACAGCCTTCCACATGAACGAGTAATTTTTTTTCTTTCCTGAACCCAATTAGTTTACTTGTATCGATGGCAAAATAACTGTTCTGTTCTAGGAACACAACTATCCTACTTATGAAGAAATTACTACACATAAAAAAAAAAAACTTTTAGATTAACTGCAACAAAAATCAAATAAGTGACGTCAATTAATTTGAATCGTAAAAGTCAAAAAGGTGAACTCTAGAAACTCCCGCGATTATTTAAGATCGTCTTGGGGATGTACCTCCCATTGATAAGGAAAAAAGTCTATCATAGAACGTCCTAAGGGCATACAATAATTTTAAAAAGTCGTCGCAGGAATGTACCTAGTATCTCCTATGGACTTAGATAATCGTGGTCCCAGGGACACCTGTAACACCTCCAAGGGATGTAGATAACATTTATCTCTAGTACTCTCCTAGTATCTCCTAGGGATGTGAATAATTGTTATCCATGGCACACTACCACTTTCTTCCTACAGATGTGGATAACTGTTTCCCTGGCACACTCCTAGTACCTTCTAGTGATGTGGATAATTTCTGACCCTAGCACACTATAAGAACCTACTAGGGATGTGGATAACGGTTGTCCCGTGTAAACTGCTTGTATAATCTAGGGATGAGGAACACTGTTCTTCCTGGCATACCCCTAGTACCTCCTAGGGATCTGGATAACCTGTCCCATTCATAGTAACTTCTGGTGATTTGGATAATTGTTGTCCCTGGCACACAGCTAGTACAATCAAGGGATGTGGACAACTTTGTTCCTAGCACACTCAAAGTACCTACTAGGGATGTGGATAACTGTTGTCCCGAGCACACTGCCAGTACAATTAGGGATGTGGACAACTGTTGGCCCTGGCACGTTCTTAGTATATCCTAGGGATCTGGATAACATTTATCCTGGCACATTCCTAGTGCCTTCTATTTATGTGGATACTAGTTGTTATTGGTACACACCTATTACCTACTAATGATGTGGATAACTCTTATCCCTAGCAAGTAGTTAACTGTTGTCTCTGGAACACTGTTAGTACTATGAAGGGATGTGGATAACTGTTGTACCTGGCACACTCTTAGTGCCTCCTAGTGATCTGGACAAAATTTGTTGCTTGCAAACTCCTAGTATCTTCTAGTGATGTGGATAATTGTTGTCCCTTGCACACTGTTAGTACTATAAGAGATGTGAACAACTGTTGTTCATGCTACACTCCCTGTAGCTCCTAGGGATCTGGATAAAATTGTTCCTTGAAAACACCTAGTATCTTCCAGTGATGAGGATATTGTTGTCCCTGGCAAAATCCAAGTACCTACTAGGGATTTGGATAACTGTAGTCCCTGACACACTCACAGTTCGTTCAACTGATGTTGATAATTGCTGTCCCTGGCACACTCGTAGTACATCCTGTGGATCTGGATTACTTTTTTCCAGGCACATTCCTAGTAACTTCTAGTGATGTGGATAATTGTTGTCCCTGACACACTGCTAGTACAATCAACGGATGTGGGTAACTGTTGTACCTGGCACATTCCTAGTACCTCCTAGGGATCTGGATAAATATTTTTACTGACACACTCCTAGTACCTATTAGGCATGTGGATAACTGTTGTCCCTGGCACACTGCTTGTACCTTCAAGTGATATGGATAATTGTTGTCCCTGGCACACTGCTAGTACTATCAATGGATGTGGACGAATGTTGTCAACAGCACACTTCTAGTACTTCCTAGGAATTTGGAAAACTGTCCCTGGCACATTCCTAGTAATATCAAGGGATATGATTAACAGTTGTCCCTGGCACACTCCTAGTACCTACTAGTGATGTAGACAGTTGTTGTCACTGGCACACTCCCTAGTACCTCCCAGGGTGTGGATAACTGTTGTCCCTGGCACACTCCTAGTACCTGCTAGTGATGTGGACAGTTGTTGT